>CAHIKZ030000236.1:1805000-1827500 GCA_903632075.3 Acanthosepion pharaonis | reverse complement strand
ATATGTATATTGCTAGAATATTTACTATATAATGTAAATAATTCTCCGAATAATTAGGTAACACATGGCACAGTGGATAAAGCCGTTAGTTAGATCCAGTGACAGGACCCAAAGAGTGTGAGATCAATACCCGATTAAGGCAGTGGAGGGGGGAATTAAGAGGAGATACCTGATAACTTACATCCATTAAAACATGGCACGTGGAACTACAACAATCTACCCCAGTGAGCGAAATAAACGGTTCAGTTCGACATTCCAACTATCTGAAGAAGGCCGGAGCGTACAACGGCCGAAACGTTGTAATAAATATGGCGACAAAGATGAGGACGATAGTCCGAATAATGTAAGTAGTGTACATAATACCTCATCTCAGAAATATAGACAGATATGTTATGTTAATATATACTCATTTGTCTTTTTTATATTTTTGTTCGTGTTATTTTCATTGTTGAAGAAAATAAAATGTAGCAATATCAAATCAGACTCGTCTAGCTACTAAAATAATATTCATAGTAATAAGTAATCATGTTGTTTTTAATACATACACAACACATACACACACACACACACACACACACATATATATATATATAAATTGACTGAAGTACAGGGTGTTGTATTTTTCTAAGACAACAATTTTATGTAGAAATTCAACTGTTTAATTGCTAATTGTTTTTATTTGGCAAATTTCGAGGTCACTATACAAATCAAAATAATAGATAGGGCGTGCTTTATTCCTTTTGCTGCCCAAGTATTCTTTCCATTAACTCAGTCATTTTCAAGAACTAATTGATGTGAAAAAGGTACACAATATTTTGTTGTCTAAATATTGGTTGTTTCAGTAAACAAGAATTCGAATTCATTGAAATAAATGCATATCGTATGAACAACAAAAAATGATAAACAGATTTCTCACTGCAGCAGATAAAGCATGAATCTATCTATCTATCTATCTATCTATCTATCTATCTATATAACTCAGGCTTCATTATCTATCTATCTATCTATCTATCTATCTATCTATCTATCTCAGTCTTCATTATCTATCTATCTATCTACCTACCTATCTATCTATCTAAGTCTTCATTATCTATCTCAGCCTTCATTATCTATCTCTCTCTATATATATCTATCTATCTCAGTCTTCATTATCTATCTATCTATCTATCTATCTATCTATCTATCTATCTATCTATCTATCTATCTCAGTCTTCATTATCTATCTATCTATCTATCTATCTATCTATCTATCTAACTCAGACTTCATTATCTATCTATCTCAGCCTTCATTATCTATCTATCTATCTATCTATCTATCTCAGTCTTCATTATCTATCTATCTATCTATCTATCTATCTAACTCATTCTTCTCAGTCTTCATTATCTATCTATCTCAGCCTTCATTATCTATCTATCTATCTATCTATCTATCTATCTATCTCAGTCTTCATTATCTATCTATCTATTTATCTATCTATCTAACTCAGTCTTCATTATCTATCTATCTCAGCCTTCATTATCTATCTATCTATCTATCTATCTATCTATCTATCTATCTATCTATCTATCTATCTCAGTCTTCATTATCTATCTATCTATCTATCTAACTCAGACTTCATTATCTATCTATCTCAGCCTTCATTATCTATCTATCTATCTATCTATCTAACTCAGTCTTCATTATCTATCTATCTCAGCCTTCATTATCTATCTATCTATCTCAGTCTTCATTATCTATCTATCTATCTATCTATCTCTATCTATCTATCTATCTAACTCAGACTTCATTATCTATCTATCTATCTATCTATCTATCTATCTATCTATCTAACTCATTCTTCTCAGTCTTCATTATCTATCTATCTCAGCCTTCATTATCTATCTATCTATCTATCTATCTATCTATCTATCTATCTCATCTTCATTATCTATCTCAGTCTTCATTATCTATCTATCTATCTATCTATCTATCTATCTATCTATCTCAGTCTTCATTATCTATCTATCTATCTAACTCAGACTTCATTATCTATCTATCTCAGTCTTCATTATTATCTATCTATCTATCTATCTATCTTCATTCATTCTATCTATCTATCTATCTAACTCAGTCTTCATTATCTATCTATCTCAGCCTTCATTATCTATCTATCTATCTATCTATCTATCTATCTCAGTCTTCATTATCTATCTATCTATCCATCTATCTATCTATCTCAGTCTTCATTATCTATCTATCTATCTATCTATCTATCTATCTATCTATCTATCTATCTATCTATCTCAGCCTTTATTATCTATCTATCTATCTATCTATCTATCTATCTATCTATCTATCTATCTATCTATCTCAGTCTTCATTATCTATCTATCTATCTATCTATCTATCTATCTATCTATCTATCTATCTATCGACATTCCAACTAGCTGAAGGAGCCGGAGCGTACAACGGCCGAAACATTGTAATAAATATGGCAACAAAGATGAGAACAATAGTCCGAATAATGTAAATAGTGTATGATTAGATGATTTGAAAATCAGAAAATCCAAATGTTTAGCACTAAAGTATTATGGGAAGTGACAAAATAGAATGGTTTCATCTACCAAGCGTTGTACTACAGTTCAAAAGTTTGAGGTGATCCCTGGTAAGTTTTTATATTGACCCAAACTGTAGTTGTTTTGTACTTTAATAAGAAAAAATTACATGATTTTTTATTAAAAATTTTAAGACAAAAAAAAAAGGGGAAAAAAAAAAAGAAAAAAGAAGCATTTTATAACAAAAATTGGCGGACCACTGGGGTTAGAATATGGTCAGAATATGATGTGTTGAAAAATGAGAAAGAGAAAGAAAATCTGAAAGAAAGAAAAAAGAAAAAGAAATATATATATATATATATATATATATATATATATATATATATATATATATATATATATATATACGAATCCAAAATGTTAGAGCAACCAACAGATTACCTGCCTAAAGACCTAAAACATTTTACAAAAGGATACAAAACCAAAACAATCATGAAAAAGGCAAACACCTACATAAGCAACCCCCATAACCCCCATATATATATATATATATATATATATATATATATATATATATAAAATATATATATAGAAAATAGGAAGGAACTGGTTAGGTAAATAATCCAAAGTTCCTTAGTATTTTAGTTATTATTTTAAAAAATAGTGCTCGATACAAAAGTAGAGCATAAATATAATTATTTATTTAAAAAATATGATTCCAACTCGCGACATAAGAGGTCTCATGTTTCAAAACAAGAGCCGAAAACTTCAATATAATTATTTGAATTAAATTGAGTTAAAGTAAGCTCTGTTCCATCTTCAAGCGAATTTTTTCTTTTTGAACCATGAGACTTCTTATGTCGCGAGTTGGAATCATATTTTTAAATAAATAATTATATATATATATATATATATATATATATATACACACACAGTGGGTGTAAACAAATATTCGTACATATACAATTTTTTTAATTTATTGTAACTGATACCCAGATGCATATTAAGTAAATATGCTTAGAAAAGAGAAATAAACCCCATTTATCCATTTTAATGGGTAATCAGATACTTAACTCTAGAACACTAACCATGGGTATATAGTACCCAGCGCAAATTTTCCTATTTTTAATTACAATTTTCAGTACCTGATTTTCTTACCCAAATAATATGATTTTCAGTTCCTATTAATGTTAACTCAAAGTACAAAGTTTAAAGTGCCTAGATGTAAAAATATTTCAAATAAAGATTTATATTTAATATTTTTTTTTTGATATTTTCAAAATCGGGTATGATATACCCATGGTTAGTAACGGTGTAACTTTAATTGATGGTTAGTGTTCTAGGATTAATGGAACAGATTCACGAGTGGATATTTTCTATAATCTTAAACTTTTTAATATAATAATAAACCTCTTTTCCCCTTTTACGTCTATACAAGCGCATTCAGTAAGTGTTGTAATTTGAATAAGTGAAAATTATTATAGATGGTTAAAAAAAAATGTGAGGCATGATTTTTTATTAGAAATTTTGATACAAAAAAAAATTATGTTTGTAGTATCGTATGCAAGTTAGATAGACAAGTATAAATAGAGAACAACTGGCGAACATAGGGTGGCTACGACTAGCAAAGCCGGTTGCTATTCAAAACAACGACTACTACTACGCAAAGCATAACCATAATTACATTTTCTTAAAGCTGAACCACAAAGGTTTTTGGTTGAAATGTGAATTTATTTATTTTAAAAAATATATTTCCATCTATTTTCCATAATTCTGCTACACGTGTTTCTGGTTTCGTGACCTTCTTCAAGCAAAGACTAGATATTTCCACATATTATAGAAATTCATTTTTGCGTGGTAGTGATTCAAATGTCTTTTTTTGACTGATGATAAAATAATAATAATAATAATAATAATAATAATAAAATATCAAAATACAAGTATCTCTAATTTAGTTTATGACTTTATAATTTATGCAATTATTTTTCTAATTTTATTTTCATTAACAATATCAATTATGAATGCACAAGAACGCATCTTTGTTAACACTGACTAGTAGATTTCTTTGCATAGGGTTTCATAAAATCAATGGATTATCTCCAAGAGATCAACAGTTTAGCTGAGCGTAAAGAACACATTCAATTGGCAGTGCAGGAGATAACTGCTGTAATGCATAACAATGTGTTTCTCAACGCAACCTAGGTAGGTTTGTCTGGCTCACTAGGTGTGTATATATATATATATATATATATATATATATATATATATATATATATATATATATATAAAAGTCATGAATTATTGAAAAAACAAATACAAGGTTAAACTTTGTATTTGTTTTTTATGAATAATTCATGAATTTGTAAATTAATTGCACCTTTATTGAAATTAAATATATATATATATATATATATATATATATATATATATATATGTGTATATATATATATATGTGTGTGTGTGTGTGTGTGTAAAAGAGAGAAGTGAGAGCGAAAGAGAGAGATGAGTGATGAATTATGGGTAGGATTATTGTATCATTTAATTGTATTAATAGCCTATAAGATAATTCGAAGCCAACCGTGACCCCACCCAAATAACCGTTAGAATAATACAATAGACCTTCCAGCAATGCATCACTGAACAGTACATATGATAGGAGGATGGGCTGAAAAGTTCGTAGGCTGACTATCAAGGAGCAAATTTTAGAGCTGTAAAATCTTGTATGCATTAGTTTCAACACTTCCTCTTAATAACTGCATTATTTACTTCCATGTGCGAGGATGGGCTGAAAGGTTCATAGGCTGACTATCCAGGAGCAATTTTAGATGAGAACAATAGTCCGAATAATGTAAATAATGTACAAAATTATGTAATTAATATTTTAATTAAAAAAATGGGACATAGATTCAAATATCACGATGATTAATTTGTCAAGGAAGGACTTCTTGATCCTATCCACCTGATAGCGTACAGCACTGGGTAGACGGGACTATTTGGGAGTGTTGAGCAGCCCTGGAATCACGAGTCATCGCCGTGGAGCAGGCACGAAGTCATAAGTCATCGTGACTGAGTTTTTGAACCTACTGATTTAGTTTAAGCAGTTGATCACGCCAGATATGCCCCCCCTCTCTCTCAGAGACTGTAAGGTCTGTTCACCATAGTTACAGTATAAAACACAGGGGATCTATGTGGGTGCTAAACAAACACAAATGTACCTGAGCAGGCGTCTGCAACAGGGATGGGCTAGCAGACAGTCACATTTACAAACAAGGAGCAAGCCAATATATATATATATATATATATATATATATATATATATATATATATATATATATATATATATATGGGATCTTAACCATAATAATAATAATGGACTATTCCATACTTAATAAATACTGCGCCTCAGGAGTAGGTAAGGAGTCATTCAGTCAGTAGTTCAAGTCGGAGTCAGTAGTTCAAGTCGAGTCAACAGTCGAGTCAGAGGCAGTCCGAAACAGAGTGGCGTTCAGACAATTACTGCCAGACATTGGAATAGTGATACCGGTCGAGACTACATTGTTCTCTCTACTAAACCTGATTGTTCATACTAACTCTTCTACTTCTCTGTATATATTCCTGTTTGTAATATATCTTTGTTATTCCATACCTGTGTTCGAGTTCTTCTTTATTGGTTCTACCTTGGACTATCACCGTGGTACAAGGAACCAGACCATAACAATATATATTTCCAAAATTGGCTTGAAAATGAAATAGTGTTTTTAATGTAATTATATAATTGAATTTGAAGTTGTTAGTTTCTGTTTTTGAAACATGTTAATTCCTGTGTAGCGATGGAACCATATTTTTAAATCAGTTGATATACCGTGATATACATGTATGTATGTATGTATGTATGTATATGTATAAATGTAGAAAAATACCAACTAATGGACAAATTGAAAACATGCACATGATCCAAAAAAGAGCAGACACACGTTTCCACTGTCTCCATCGAAGCATAATTTCCGAATTTCCTCTATTTGGTATGCCATTGATACAAACATTATCAAAAATATGAAATTCACTGAGATATAGGTGTGCAGAAAATATAGTCACAAGGAAAGAGAGGCTCAGACATCCCCCTCCTCCTGCTCCAATAGAGTACTGAATGTAAATACCTTTGATCTTTCTCTTCTATTTTATTGCGAAGAAACGGCCGACCAAGTTATGAAGAACTGAGTTCCTTTGTTCATTTCTGTTTTCCAAACCAGGATTCTTAGATTTGTTGATTGTGTCTCTCATTTTAATCCGAACATTTTCTTTCTTTCTTTCTTTCTTTCTTTCTTTCTTTCTTTCTTTTGTTCAAATCCAGACATTTCTTTCTTTCATTTTTCTTTCTTTTTCTTTCTTTCTTTGTTCTTTTTTTTTTTTTTCTTTCTTTCTTTCTTTCTTTCTTTCTTTCTTTCTTTCTTTCTTTCTTTCTTTCTTGTTCACAATCCAGACATTTCTTCTTTCATTCTCCCCATCTTAGCTTGCTTCTTTCTTTCTTTCTTTCTTTCTTTCTTTCTTTCTTTCTTTCTTGTTCACAATCCAGACATTTCTTCTTTCATTCTCCCCATCTTAGCTTGCTTCTTTCTTTCTTTCTTTCTTTCTTTCTTTCTTTTTTCTTTCTTTTCTATCTTAGACTTTCTTCTTTCTTTCTTTCTTTCTTTCTTTCTTTCTTTCTTTCTTTCTTTCTTTCTTTCTTTCTTTCTTTATTGTTCACAATCCAGACATTTCTTCTTTCATTCTCCCCATTTCTTGCTTCCTTTCTTTCATTTTTTCTTTTTTTTTCTTTCTTTCTTTTTTCTTTTATAATTTCTTTCTTTCTTTCTTCTTCACACTAGACTTATTTATTTTCCCATCTTATATTAATTGTTTCTTTTCTTTTTCTTTCCTTCTTTATTAGTTTATTTCTTGTTCACGAAAACATACTTATTTCTTTTTTTATTCTTCCCATCTTATATTGTGTGTTTGCTTCTTTCTTTCTTTTTTCTTTCTTTCTCGTTCACAATTCAAACTTATTTGTCTTCTATTCTCTCCATTTTAAATTGATTTTTCATTCTTTCTTTATTTCTTTCATTTTTCCTTTTATTTTCTCCTTCATAATAAAAATTTCCATTCTTCTTATTCTTTCTTTCTCTTTTTTTTATTCCGTTTTTTTTTTTTCTTTTCTTTCTTTCTTGTTCACCATCCACTTTTTCTTTCTTCCCCCATTTTCTTTCTTTCTTTCTTTCTTTTTCTTTTTCTTTCTTTCTTTTTTTCCATCTTTTTTCTTTCTTTCTTTCTTATTTTCTTCTTTCATTCTCCCCTTAGGCTTCTTTCTTTCTTTCTTTCTTTTCTTTCTTTTTTCTCTTTTTTTTTTTCCTTTCTTTTCCTTCAAATGTTATTCTTTTAGCTTGCTTTTTTTTCTTTCTTTTTCTTTCTTTCTTTTTTCTTTCTTTCTTTCTTTCTTTCTCGTTCTTTTTTTTTTTCTATTATTTTAAATTGATTTTTCTTCTTTCTTTTTTTTTCATTTTTCCTTTTATTTTCTCCTTCATAATAAAAAAAATTTTATTCTTCGGGATCTTTTTTTTTATCCGTTTGCCCTGGGGTCTCCCCCCTCTATTCCATCAAATGTTACTTTAGGCCTTTTTTTTTTTCGTTATTCTCCTTTTTTTCATTGGGGGGCCCTGGGGTCGAGTAATTGTTTACGAATTCATTAGTTGTGAGTGCGATCCTAACTGCGTGCAAAATATAAAATTCAGTATTAAGTGATGCAACAATGGAGTGAATACCTCAGAAACATCCATCCTAATATCCCACTCATGAACAGTTTGCTGCTGCTACTGTTTATCATCTTCTTTTCCTCCTCCTCCTCCTCCTCCTCCTCTTCTTCTTTTTCTTCGTCTTCTTCTTCTTCTTCTTTTTCTTCTCCTTTTTCTTCTTCTTCTTCTTCTTCTTCTTCTTCTTTTCTTCTTCTTCTTCTTCTTCTTTTTCTTCTTCTTCTTCTTCTTCTTCTTCTTCAATTTTCTCATCTTCCTCCTTATCATATTCTTCTTTTTCTTCTTTTTCTTCCTCTCCATCTTCTTTATCTCCTTGTTGTTGTTATTGTTCTACTTATTCTTCATTTTCTCCTCCTCCTCTTCTTATTCTCTTCATCTTCTTTACCTCCTTTCTTGTTGTTGTTGTTGTTCTTCTTCTTCTTCTTCTTGTTCTCGTTCTTCTTCTTTTTCTTCTTCTTTTTCTTCTTCTTCCTTTTTTCTTCTTCTACAATATCCACATTTGCTTTATCATTATATTCTTCTTTTTCATCTTCTTCTTTCTTTTACTTCATCTTCTTTGTATTCCTCATCTATTGTTCATCTTTTCATCTCCTTTGTTGATGTTCTTGTTGTTGTTGTTGTTCTTCTTCTTCTTCTTCATCTTCAATTCCCTCCACTTCTTCATCAACATATTCTTCTTTTTCTACATTATCTCCAACGTCTTTGCCTCCTTTCTTCTTCTTCTTCTTCTTCTTCTTCTTCTTCTTCTTCTTTTTCTTCTTCTTCTTCTTGTTCAAATTCTTTGTCTTCTCCTTTTCTTCTTCTTCTTCTTCTTCCCGTATGCATCGTAACGATTAAACTTCCCGCCATCGACTCACCTACACGCCAGCTCATCTTAAACATCCCATAACGCAAAGAACATCCTCTTTATATAATCCCTACCTATCCACCCACACACTGACTCACCAACTTCCACGATCATTAGTATATTATCGATTTCAGCATATCGATATATATATATATATATATATATATATATATATATATATATAAATGCATGTAGAATATATAACACGAGAAGGAATGATGCACTTACTTCCAAACAAATACAAAATCATATATAGAGATACAATACATTTTACACAAAATTATATATATATATATATATATATATATAAAATGAGAGAGAGAAAAAATGTGATTGAGAGAGAAAGATGGAGAGCCAGAGCGGGAAAGAAAGATTATGAACATTTATATATTAACACAGACACATATATGCATATATATGTACGTATATAGACATAGAGTGAGAGAGACACAGAGAAATAAAAAGAGATGATATAGGTTATGAATCGACAATGATAGGTAGAAATGAATACACGAGGATATATATATATATATATATATATATATATATATATATATATATTAAAAAATGGACAAGGTCAATTTATATTTATATATATATATATATATATATATATATATATATATATATATATATATAAAAAAAAGAAAGAACAATTATACAATCATTTTGGTGTAGTATCTAAATATATGACACATATGTATTAGAGGTACATGTATATATATATATATACACATATATACATATATATATATATATATATATATATATATAATTTTAAATAATTTTATTATTGATCTCTTTCTCTATTTGTCTCTCTCTCTCTCTCTCTCTCTCTCTCTATATATATATATATATATATATATATATATATATATATAGAGAGAGAGAGAGAGAGAGGAGAGGATCTATAATAAAATATCCTACTCACAGGTGCACCGTTCGACTTGAATCCATATATATAAACGGAAATTACTTGGATAAGAATATCAATGAATCTTCTACAATATGTTTATGTTTTATTCGTATATGGCTCTCCATTTCCTTTGTTCTGTTTTATTTCAGTTATTCACATGAAGGCATTAATTAATTAAACGATACATTTAAATAAATATAAATAGCTATACATATACTTACAGCTATATATATATATATATATATATATATATATACACACACACACATATATATATATATATATATATATATATATATATATAGATAGATAGATAGATAGATAGATAGATAGATATGGATAAAAAGATTTCCTAAGCGTAGATTCGAAGTGGCACAAGGCTGAAATACGTAGCGCCCAGGGAAGATCAACCTGTCTGCTCATTTATAATTGATCTAGTGAGAGAAGCTTTTTAACAATTTGACTAGGTCGTTCTGCCCCCTCATATATATGTGTATGTGTGTCTATGTGTCAGTGCGTGTGTGTGTATGTATGTATGTATTTATGCATGCATATGTCTTCGTTATACACACACACACGTATATATTCATACGTACATACATATATATGTATATATATATATATATATATATAAATATATATATATATATATATTTGTGTATATATAAATATGTCAGTATAAATATATATATATATATATTTATATTTATATACAGATACACACACATATATATATATGTATGTATATATATATATATATATATATATATATATATATATATATATATATATATACATATATATATCTGTACGTTTTCATATAGATTTCATTCCATTATATATATATATATATATATATATATATATATATATATATATATATATATATATATATATATAACTCAAATGATTGCTGATCGATAAAGGATGTGATTATAGATAGATAGATAGAATTACCAATGCAGGTTTCATGATAACATTTTATCTCTATTGTCTGCTTTAAGAAGCATTTTCTCAGGTTTGTTACGTCCATTACTATATCAACAATGATGATGATAGTGATGATCGTCATTATTATTATTATTATTATTGTTATTATTATTATTATTATTATTACTTCGCTTTTCTTTGTCTTCTTCACTCACTACTTGTTATTACAACAACTGTACATGTCCGTCTTAGTACACTATATTTGCCAGACATTATGATAATCTCCCGCTGTTATGTATTTGCCGTTTTATCTTTATTCTTTCTCTTATTTTTAATGCAATTTGAAGATTTATCTTACGATGACGAGATAATGATAGTAAAAAGACTGAATGCTGGTATGGCTGAACTAGTGGGAAAGAAAGACCTGCTAGTGGAGAAGGACGCCTGAAATGGGAAAGAGATGCGTAAAGGTAAAGATATTATTCCTGGCTTTGTCATGGGGATGAAGTCAGTTGAATGATTGCAAGGTAATTAAGGTGGGGCGGCTGCAAGAGACTTCAAAGAAATAAAGAAGAAATCTATGAATGTTATTGGGAAAGAAAGATAGAAATGAATAAAGCCGAGTGAAAAAAAAAATGAAATGAAAAACCTATTTCCATTTGGGATGCTAATTTAAAAGAAAAAAAAAATAACGAAAAGGGCTTCAAGAATGACAGGATCCAGAAAGATTGAAAAGAATAATGAGGAAGATAAAATTAAAATTATACAAAAAAAAAAAAAAAAATGAAAACTAAAATCGAAAGAAAGTTTGAAAAAAAAGCGGGTAAATAAACTCTAAGTAAAAAATGACATAAACCAAGAAAGAAGATGGAGAAGTGAAAGAAAAAGCAATTTAAGAATAAAAACCGAATTAAAAAAGTGCAAAAAAAAAGAAAGAAAAGAAAAGGCTAATGATGTAGTTAAGAAAGAATGAAAGTAACAAAAAAGAAAAAAAGAAAAAAAAAGGAAGCAAGAACCAACAAAATGAACACAATTGATAACAATTAAAACAAGAAAAGCAAGGAAAGAAAAAAAAGGAATAAAGAAAGAAAGAGAAATGCAGAAAGAAAAATAGAATAAACGGAAGAAAGAAAGGAAGAAAAAGATTAAGAAAGGAAAAGAGTTGGAACGATAGAAAGCAAGAAAAAAGAAACAAAGGAAGAAAGCAATAAAGAAAGAAAAACAGAAAGAAAGAAGGAAAGAATGAAATGAAAAAGAAACAAAAAGAGAAGGAAAGAAAGAACGAAAGAATGAAAGAAGAAAGACTATATGAAAGAAAGTAAGAAAGAAAAAAGCGAATGAATGAATGTATGAATGAAAGAAAGAAAGAGTATATGAATGAATGAAAGAATGAAGGAAAAAGAAAGAAAGAAAAAAGAAAGAAAAAAGCGAATGAATGTATGTATGAATGAAAGAAAGAACCGGCAAATAAAGACAAAAATGATTCGGGAACAATTAAAAAGAAAGAATGAAAGAAAGAAGAAAAGAGTGAAAGAAAGGAAAAGAAAATGAAAGAAAAAAGAATAAAAAGAGAAAGAAAGAAAACGACGTAGATTTAATTAATCATGACTCGCTACAGAAAGCGTTGCGTCGTTGTAGGGTAATGGTTAACAAGCATCATCATTTGAACATACCATATGTATGAATGCATTCTAACCACGTTGGTTGGGTCGGGGTAGACACAAACTTGTCGCGTTTTGCTAAAATGAAGAAATTTTAGTAAATCCAAACATAGAATGAAATTGAAAGCGACCAACTAAAGAAATAAGAAAACGGAAAATGAATGAAATAAAGAAAAAAGTAAAAAAATAGTAAACAAAAAGAAACAATTGAATGACGTGTCCAAGAACAAATTAATGTAATGAACTCGACTGGAATTCGAACCCGGCTCTTCCGAGTTCACAATCCAAGCTATTGCTTTGAATACACACATACACACTCTTTTTCTTTCTTTCTTTCTTTCTTTCTTTCTTTCTTTCTTTCTTTCTCTGTCTGTCTGTCTGTTTCTCTCTCTCTCACACACACACGCACACACATACACACCCACACACACAGGGTGCGATGTATCAATTCTTTTCTAATTAAAAAAATGAAAATAACATTCACAACTCATTTTAACAAATTTATTTTTCAAAATTACATAAAAATATCTTGAAAATACTAAAGAGTAAATTTATTCAATAAAATTTCCATAGGCTTCAACGTGGTCTTCCAGACGACTTCGGAATCTCCTGCAACTCTTCTGGACTGTCTCTTTGTTTAAGTCGGTGATTGCTACCATAATCCTTGCCTTCAGTTCATCTGTTTTTTTTTATAATAATTTATAAATTGGTTTCATAATAATCAAGTGGGCTACAGTTTCTTGAGTTAAGTTGCCAGATGTCATGAGAGACGTGGTCGAAGAAATTGCCTGACAGCCATGACTGGGTTATCCTGCTTTTGTGGCATTTTGCAGAATCCTCTTACCATACCTAAGTTCATCCTGCAGCCACCTACTTAATACAGGGCAACACTACCTCCTCAAGGCAATTGATGTAGATTTTCGCGTTGAGCCTGTGGCCCTATGCGAAGATAAATGGAGGCATAATATCTCCATCACGCGTGATCAGTCCAAACACCTTCGTAATCATCATTAGATTCATTCAACTCTTTCCGAATCCTCTGCACTGTCGTCAAACTAACACCCAAACACTGCGAAATATTTGTATTGAAGCTTCCCGCGCAAATGCTAAGCGGTACAGAATGTTATTTACAAATTTCTGGTGAAATGAATTGCGTCATGGTGCTTTTTTTTTCCTCAAAGAGGGTGCCCAACTGATGAGACTATACTGTGCAGTCGACAAAATCAAATGTTTCGTGGAAATGTGAAGACGTGGCAACATCAACAAAGCACGGTCTGATGAAATCCTAACGAAGGCAGCATGCCACAACGCCTTTTTTCCAATTTGTCATACTATATATATATATATATATAGCACATCTTGAAAATATATTTTTTCATATATACATATACATATATATATGTGTGTGTGCATATATAGATGAAGAAATATAGTTTTAAGGTGTGCTATATTTATAGGATAAAATGCTCAATATGATAGTGTATGTAAATATAAAAATGGATAGTGAAGGCAACACTCGGAGGCGCTAAATGATGATTGCATCTAGCAAGCGTGAAACAGTCTGTTTCCTCTGTGTGTTGACGTCAATGTTCTCTTTATATATATATATATATATATATATATATATATATATATAGAGAGAGAGAGAGAGAGAGAGAGATAATAAATATGCTTTTACCACAACTCTTAGTTACTTACACGAACGCAATTGCTAGATAATGATTAACGATTGCGTCGTAGATGAAACCTCAGTTATGCTACAAGTAAAGAAAAACTGGATATATAAATAGTAGCTCTGTTATGATGAATCGAGCACCAGTACTTAATGTGCAGTATTCTGTCTGCCCGTCTCTCTGTCGGTCTGTCTCTTTATTTATATATCTATATCTTTATATAACTTCAATCTTCCATGATTATAAGCAGTAAATTCGACCTTGCCAGTCGAACGATCCTTTGTGGCCGAGCGGTTAGGCACCTCGAGCTAAATGACGGTTCCGTATAGGATACAGGTTCGAATCCTGTCAAAGGACGAATATTTTCTATGAAAATTTCTCGGACATTCAGGCCGGTAAATGTGATTTAATACTGTAATACTGTTTATTATTAACAGAGCATTTACTAAAATACTTGTATCTATAAAAAGAATGTTAAACATAAAAATGTCTTTATATATATATATATGTTTGTATGTACCAAGTGTAAAAGCAAAATAGGTTACGCTTTGGACCATCCTATCTTAAAAATGATTAAAGATATATTACTGGAATTTTTTAACACTTTTGGGCGGTAGTTTGAGCAATAGGAATGTATAATTACTATCCATGTTTAACAGAAGAATCGAGATGAAATCGATCACAAACAAAAATGACATGTTCATCAGTAAATAATCATAGTTCAAGATCGGAAGCAAACATACATATATATATATATATATATATATATTAATTGGAGAGCATTTTGCAACCTATTCAAGATGACTTTCGCCTATAACCTTCTAATTTGTACATTTTTGATGTTACATTATATATATATATATATATATATATATATATATATATATATATATATGTATTGTGTGTATTTAGGCAGTATTTTTTCATTCATACATGTTTCATTAAATAATTAGACAAGGTGTTGTCTATTTATTTTATGTAAATTCTTTCATAACGTCTGATAAGCTTAATAACATTATCATTAAACGAAGAAAGAAAATCACAATATTGATACATATTTTTTTAATGCAATCTAAGCTTTTGGCTTACATAAGCCATTATCAAAGATGACAATTACTGTACAATATATTAAGCAATCCACGGACAAGAACGTGATGATAATCTGTTTCTGTTTCTGGATGATTTCCAAGCAACGATAAACACGTGCATATAAAACGCTGGAAGCGAAAATCGCACCGCAGCACATGACGTCACACATGACCACGCTAGAGTGAATTCAAGAAGTATAAGGGTATAAGGGTATAAGGTATGGGAATCCGTTGGTATATATATATATATATATATATATATATATATATATATATATATATATATGTGTGTGTGTGTGTGTGTGTGTGTTTTTCCTTTGAATTTGTAGTCAGATGAATTGGATCGTATTTACGATTCCAATGGAATAAATTATGACCATGGAATATTAGTGTTTAAGCCTTTTATTATATATATATATATATATATATATATATATATATATATATATATATATATATATATATGTGCGTATATTCTGGTAGCATGTATTTATTGAGACGCCATCCTGTTGCATATAGATGTTATTTTTGTGATCACAGAATGGGACTTCGACAATGCTGGTTTGCAATAATTTCCTTATATACGAGGCCTAATTTTAAGTGGAGGTGTAGTTGAATTATACTAGATGTTTCTTTTTCATAATAATATCGATAGTTTAACAAACAGCAACATTAGTGAATAGGTTTTCAACATCGTGGGAGGCTGTGGCTTCATTGTTAGGTTTTTCATTTTTTAGAGTTTGAATTAATTCAAGAGTTGATTTTATGCTGTATTTACTCGGAAGATGTGGTTTGATAAGTTGGTTGATGATTTTTGTTAATTGATACACGCCACTAGAAATTTATGATACAACAGGATGGTGTTCCACGGGTTCACTTCTGGGCCCAAGTTTTAGTAATTTCTATGTGTTTTCTCTTGAAAATAAAATATTTAACAATAAAAAAAAACAAACAAACAAACAAAAACACTCCATCTATCTAAGATACGTCGGTGATATTCTTATATTAGTCAAGAATAATGAAGAAATACGTAAAGTCCAAAAACTATTCCAGGATACGTCCGTACTTAATATTACATAAGAACTTAATAATAGCAACAAAAATTCATTTTCTAGATATACACTGATAACAACATGTTCCCAATCTGAGTGAATGTCCAAATTACTATAAAATAGCAGTTATATATATATATATATATATATATATATAATGAAAAGGTACCATTACAATAATTTATTTCACCAAAATGCTTTCAATATATATATATATATATATATACTAATAAACCGTGCAAAAATTAATTCATATACAAAACAGATTTTATGCAGAGAACTAAAAAATATAAAACAAACTCTCAAGGAGACATGGCACAGTGGATAAAGGTGTTAGTTAGATCCAATGAGAGGACCCAAAGTTTGTAAGTTCAATACCTGGTTAAGGCAGGGAAGAACTTGGAGAAGGGAATTAAAAGGAGATAATTGAAAACTGACATCCATTAAACATGGCACCTGGAACTAGAGCAGTCTGCTCCACTGAGGGAAATAAAGGGTTCAGTTCGACATTCCAACCACATGAAGAAGGCCGGAGCGTACAACAGCCGAAAAGTTGTAATAAATATGGCAACAAAGATGAGGACAATAGTCCAAATAAGGCAAATAGTGTACATAATACCTCATCTCAGAAATATAGACAGATGCTGAAAGGCCAAAACGTTGTGATAAATATGGCAAAAAGATGAAGACAATAGTCCGAATAATGTAAATAGTGTACATAATGCCTCATCTCAGAAAAATAGACAGATATTGAAAGGCCGGAACGTTGTAATAAATATGGCGATAAAGATGAGGACAACAGTCCGAATAAATAGTGTACATAATACCTCATCTCAGAAATATAGACAGATATTTAAAGGCCGAAACGTTGGAATAAATATGGCGACAAAGATGAGGACAATAGTCCGAATAATGTAAATAATGTACATAATAACTCATCTCAGAAATATAGACAGATATTTAAAGGCCGAATCGTTGTAATAAATATGACGACAAAGATGAGGACAATAGTCCGAATAATGTAAATAGTGTACATAATACCTCATCTCAGAAATATAGACAGATACAAAACAAACACTTATTAATAATGATTTCCCCAACTATATTGTTGATGAACAAATACGATCGTCCATCAGAGTTTTTTTATACAAAACAAACAGAATATAATACATCCTCAACTAACCTTAAGCACATCAATCATTTATATCACAGCCAAATACATTCTAATTACAAACAATACGAAAATATCCTAAAAAATTTATAAATACTAATATATCCACCACAGATCCTAGTAAATTATATACTACACTAAATCTACTATACCTAATGCAATCTTTCGTAATGACTATTGCCCCACAATTAACCTGTTGGAGAAAACCAACATTGTTAATGAATTTTAAATGTCCTGTGTGAGATTGTGTCGCCAACGGTAAAAATATTATTTACGTTGGATACATTACAACAGCGCTGTCTCGGCGGCTAAGTTTCATTTGAATAATATGTCCAACATTTCCAAACATTTACAACGCATTTGCAGTTCAGAAAAATATATGAAATACGAATACCCCACAAATGTTTTAAAATGCGCACAATACATAGTTCGGAAAGCCAAGTTTTTACTATGTTTTTTACTACTTATTTCGTAAATAAAAAAAAAGCTCCAATCAACTTAGTTACTTAAACTGCGTCTGCGATCACGCACTGACTCTTTGTTTTCACTCCACAAATAAGAAATTTAACTTTTAAATGAACTCACCGATTTTGTTTTCCACAATAATGAACGCTACAACATTTCTCTTGCAATAAAACAATACGCTGATGATGACATTGTAGTATGTCGAAAGTGCTCTGAACAAAAGAAATATGTATCAACGGCGATTTTCTCTCGTCCTTCAATAACGAAAAAAAGCTTATCTAGGAATATGAAAAGAACCAGTTGAAAATAAGTAGACAGAAGATACCTAAATCATTCCAAAATATGTAAATATATATATATATATATATATATATATATATATATATATATATATATATATTTAGAATATATATATATATATATATATATATATATATATATATATATATATATATAAGATCTAATGTACAGTCAGTTAGATCAGGGCTACAGGAATGTAGGACGCCCATGGCTAAAATACAAAGACAAACTGAAAAGCACCTTGTCAGCAGTCAATATACCACATAACACCCTTGAGCGCTTAGCCTTGGAGCAGGTCGAATGGAGATCAACGTGTTTTAGTGGACTCAGCAATTTTTCAATCTCCTTATCTGAATCATCTTCAAGAAGCGAGCAAGATCTAAAAGGTCACCCAATCTAACAGTGATCTCATCTCACAATCCTTACACTTGATCCATATGTAGCCTCCTTTGTAAATCACTAGCGGGTCTTAAATGCCACTTAAGATTATCGCACAAAATTTCATAACTGAATCAATAAGCTGTCAGATCCTCATACGTCAAAACCGACACGAGTCCATTATATATATATATATATATATATATATATATATATATATATATATATATATATATATATACTGAAATGTTATCGTAGAAAATATTTATGAATGTTGCTTATGAACTTGAAATTGAGCTCTTACTAAAATTTACTGAAATCGGTCAATTTTGTGGGATATTTGCCTCTGTAGTTGATTTATATAAGAATATCTTCAAATTTTAGTATTTCTTGTATCCGACGTGCCTAGATACAAATCACAGCCGATTTCATTACTCAGTAAATTTACGTTTGCATCTCACTTTTCTTAATAAACATTATCTTTTCAGTATTTGGGATGTTTAAAAACAAAAACAAAAAAAAATACTAAAACTTTAAAATTTCGAACTAATGTTCTGGCAATTGTTCCAGTGAGAACTTAATAACTCGACCACATGACTTTAAGAACACTAGGTCAGTAATAAGCATCCATGTTTAATAGCTAGATCTATCCATACGATTTATTCTAACAATTTCGTTTTTCAGATTTTCCCCTCTGTAGAACTCCTTTCCCAGTTATTGCTTCCTTGCTACGTACAGACTTCGGAAGTTTAAATGCAATGCCAACACCATCTTCTGTTTTCTTGAATCCTGCTATTTTAATGTCCTTTCTTCTGGTGAAAGTCTTCCGATTATCTTCTACTCATAGTAACCCGTTGCATCTTAGTGGCATTATCTCCCTGCTTGAGACGAAAAGATTCTTTAATAAGCTGGAAAACAGAAAGATTTAAAAGATGAAGAAAAAAGTTGCAGCGACAAAAGATAAAGACTGAAACACCAGAAATATATGGTTCTCCAGGGAATGCTAAGAATACCATAGACTGCGCATATGAGCAAAGAGGAAGTATGAAAGTGAGCACTTGCCATAAGAACCAACATTTTTACAAGAAACTATCTTAGCAAATGAAGTAGTGTAAGATAGTGGTAAAAAATTAATTAATTGTCACAACAGGGACTTTGAATGAAAGTAGGGAGAGCCATAATCACACAGTTTGTGTATAAAACGAAAATATCTACAGATGGCCGAGGCCAGGGTAACCAAGGAAAAGCCTATGCTAATTTTTCTATCCAGCAAGCAAGCAGATCTTGCTTACTTTGAATATTGACATAAGAAAAGGCGTTTCGCTCAAATTAACTTGTAGCATTAGACCTGGGTATCGGGATAAACTACATCTGGTAGGAAGGAGCCTAATCGAGACATTGCAGGTTTTGAGGACTGTCGACCCACCTCTTGATTGCTGTTGTTCTCACGTGAAGACGCGAAGAAGCGATATCTAAAACAAAGAACCATAACAAAGCACAAAATACAATCACTCAAAAAATCTTTGATAATGACTTTGACAATGAAAATCGAATATACTAGTATTGTTCAATCTATATTTAAATATAAACCTGAAATCAAGGAAAATATTTCGAAATAAAAAAAAGAAATGAATAAAAAATACCTTACAAACAAAAATGTTTGGACTTTAACATGTCTTGCATAAAATAAAATATACCCAATTTATCCAGTATGTCCCAGAATTGACTATTTCGAATGATGATAAATTACACCCGGCAGTAAAACCTCTGATAAGGAGATTGGAGGTTTTGAGGGGGGGGGGAACCATCTCTTAATTGTTGTTTTTCCGAGGTCCACCATGACCCGGGGTGGTAGCACCTCTTAGGGTCCCGGATATGGGAAGATAGTGAACCCACAAACTCTATGGAAGTATAAAAAAAAACATTTTTATAGTAAAAGTACCAGCAATACGTTTTATATAAAGAATTACCAACGATATATATTTATAGAAGAATTATCAACAATACATTTTTAAAGCCGAATTTCCAACACTAAATTTTATAGCAAACTGACCAACAATATATTTTATCTGAAGATGAAGTCATAAAATTATGTTTAAAATATTTAAATGCCGGTATTAAATAACCCATGGAGATGATACGCTGCTAAAAAAAATCAACCCCCAAAAATGTATTATAGTAAACTTTTTGATGTACATTGGCCGTTAATGATTAAATATAACTCAAGACTTCAATGTTAAGATAAAACAATATTTAATTACAACTGCCAATAAATACTTAACAAGATCTAATAAGTAAAAGTCAACTAAAGATAATTAACCATTTCAGTAAATACCTTGTTAGTAGCGCATCTCAGATTAACGTCTGGCAAATCCTAAATCAAAACCCAAATCATCGGCGCACAATAATTCACATTAGTTCGACTGGATAGTTCCACTCAATAGACACTCAATGATCACTGCAGTCAGTAGCCTGACACCGTTATTTATACGCCTGGCGAAGAAAATATATATTCATAAGTACAGATGTCTAGATTGTCACACCCGAACCTCGGTGGTGACAGTATTCTTACAATACGAATTCTTGATTGATGTGTTCCGATTCCTCAATCCAAGCCGCTATCCATTACACCGCCTCATATATATATATATATATATATATATATATATATATAATATGAAAAAATATATACGGAAAAACAAACAAAATCCTTATATACAATTATGCTGTTTTAATGTTAATATGTCAACGTCGGACGTTTCGGTCTAATAAACCATCTTCAGGACATATTCATAAATTATAACATTATCAATACAACATGACAAAGACGATTGTATTGATGTGTGTGTGTGTGTGTGTGTGTGTGTGTGTGTGTGTGTGTGTGTGTGTGTGTGTGTGTGTGTGTGTGTGTTCGCCGAGGCATCTGACCAATGTGAGACTAATTACCACTGAAAGCTAGACAGAAAGAAATAAGAAAGAAAGAAAGAAAGAAAAAAGAAACATACGAATGAGATTCTCTGAAGGTAAAATAAATGAAGAAACAAAGATCTTCTGAAGGTAGAAAGAAAGAACGTAATTAAGCAGGTACATAAATTTTTCTATTCAGGAAATGAAGCGATGTACGGTGGCCATTAATATTTCTGTATAACTCAAGACTTCAATATTAAGATAAAACAATTTAATTACAACCACAAATAAATACTTAACAAGAACAAAAATTAAAAGTCAACCAAAAATAATTAACCATTAATACCTTTTTAGCAGCGAGGCTCGGCTTAACGTCCGGTAAATCCTAAATCAAAACCCAAATCATCGACGCACAATAATTCACAATAATTCGACTGGATAGTTCCACTCAAAAGTCACTCAGTATTCATTCCATTGCCTGAAAAAAAAAGATAATTCAGATTATTTCGGCTAGATTGAGAAAAATACATTCAAAAAATATTCTTTCAACAGATTCTGGAATCTACCTGCGTATTAATTACATTTATCGCCCTGACCTTTCGAGAAATTTTGTAGAAAATATGCGTCGTCCGACAAGAATAGAACCTGTATTCATATACAGAAACCGTCATTTGACCTGACCTGCTGGACCACTCAGTTCAGTTACAGAACATTTACTTGCTGAAATTGTATCGATAAAAATAAAGTACAACCAGACAATATGTTAAATAATTGTCGGACTTAATCCATTTCAT
>CAHIKZ030000236.1:1677500-1800000 GCA_903632075.3 Acanthosepion pharaonis | reverse complement strand
TCATTTTATCGTTCTTTCTTCCGTTCTTTCTTTCTTTTCCCACTTACTTTATCCTTTCTCTATCATTTCTTTCTTTCTTTATTTATTTCTTTCTTACTTTCTTTCTTTCTTACTTTCTTTCTTTCTTTCTTTCTCTTTTTCACTTTGTCACTTTCATTTATTCATTTCTTCGTCTAATTTTTCTTTCTTTCTTAGTCTCTTTCTACATTTTGTTTTCAAGTTTTCCATCTTTCCCACTTTCATTTTCCTCTCTCTATCATTTCTTTCTTTCTTTCTTTCTTCTTGGGAAATTTCACCTATTTTTCCCTTTCTCTATCTCTTTCTTTTTCGATCTGAATTTGGCACGATTTTTTCCGTTTAGCTCTCCATATCCAAGGATATTCTTTCTTTCTTTCTTTCTTTCTTTCTTTCTTTCTTTCTTTCTCCACTCTCAATCATTTTTAGATTTCTACTTTCTTTCTCATTTATATGTTCTTTCTTTCTTTCTTTTTTTTTTCACTTTCATTTATTCATTTCTTCGTCTAATTTTTCTTTCTTTTTTGTCTCTTTCTACATTTTTTAAAGTTTTCCGTCCTTCCCCTTTCCTTCTCTCTTTATCTTTTAACCATTTACTGTTTTTATTTCCTTTCTTGTTTTTCTCCTTTTTTCATGTTCTCCCTTTTATTATCTCTGTCTTTGTTTGTCTTTCTTTGTCCAATTTTAATTCTTCTTTCCTTTTACTAGCTTGATTGATATCGTTTTTCAATTTTCTTCATTCCCTCTAAGTACTTTTTTTATTCCTTTATTTCTTTGTCATTTTCTTGTTTCAAAACTTCATTTTCATTTCTTTGTTTTCTTTTGTATTTTTTAATCTCTTTTTTCAATTGTTTTTCTTTGTGTCTTTCTCGTTTCTTTTTCTCTTTTCCTTTCCTATTTGCGTCTGTTTTCTTCCTCTTTTTCTCTGTCCTTCTTTAGTTTACTCTTTCTCGTTTCCATTTTCCCTCCTTCTCTTTTTTCGTCTTTTGTTTGTTTAGTCTTTCTATTTCTCTGCTTCATTCTTTCTTTCTTCATTTCCCAAACTCTTTTTCTTTCCTTCTTACTGTTTATGATTTTGAATAAACTCTTTCTTTTTCATTTTTCGTTTTTCCTTTATCTCATACGTTTACTTTCTTTATCTCTTTACATGTCTTCGTTTTTCTTTTTCCTTTCTTTTTAAATTTCTCCGTTTCTTACTTTTTACTTCTCTTTCAGTTTCTTTCTTTCTTTCTCATAAGATTATCAGTACTGATATATATATATATATATATATATATATATATTAATTGTTAACAAATAGAATAATTCTACTGTCCGTCATTTTAGTATCCTAAAATAAATAATGTTATATATGTATGCGTATATATATATATATATATATATATACATATATATATATATATATATACATGCATATATATACACACACATATGTAGTGATTTTCTAGCTTAGATGTGGCACAAGGCCGAAAGTAGGTGGCACCCAGTGAGAATCGAACTCACTACTCAGTCGTAATTGTTCTAGCGAGACAAGCTTGCTTACCATTACACCGCCTCGAGGTGCCCATGCACACACATATGTATATGTATATGTATGTACACACACGCACACGCACACACACACACATATATATATATATATATATATATATATATATATATATATATATATATATATATATATATATATATATATATATAAATATATCTATATATATATATATATCTATATATATATATATATATATATATATATATATATATATATATATATATATATATATATATATATATATATATATATATATATATATATATATATATATATATATTTCCCATCTGAGACCATCTTCAAAGGTTAACTAACATATCGATGGGTGTGTATACATTAGCTCCTTAAATTCAAAATATTGTCTCACTGTTCGTTTACAGCGTATCAAAGTAATTTTTTATTCGTCTCAGTTATGCAACGGAGGTTAACTTGAGTAATTTAAAAAAGAAAATGCTTTTTTTTTAATTATCATATTTTAATTTAGTATTTTAATTCAGTATTTTTATATAAATCTTTGCTGCTACAAACATTTATGTAGTTTGTTGCTATGTCTTATCTTTGGTCGCAATTCTCTTATATAAAGGCTTTCCAGAATTTAAAATGTTTTCTTATTATTATTTTATTATTATCTTGATGAAGAACTGATTTAATTTCGACTAATATCTAAGTTATTGTTTGCCTGTCTGTGTGTGTATATAATCGTGTCCACCTATGTAAGGGAATAAAGCCACTAAGACAGCAGGCCATAGAAGAATTAAGAACAGAAACATTAAGAATGAGTGGGGAGAAGAAAGAATAATCAGGTGGCCAGTAAATAGCGATTGACATTGCATTTAAATTCTTGCAGATTAAAGTTGGCTGGAACGCATGGAACCGCAAGGGAGTTCCATATGGCAAGAAAGCGAGTACCATCTTCATGTTCTTTCGTACAATTAATGGTACCCATATAGAAATGTATTAAATTAATTAAACGAAGTACAGGTTTTAGAATGAAATTTCATTATCTTAAATCTAGTTCCGTGTTTTCTTTTTCTTAATTGTCAAGATAAGTGCAATGATTGGAACACAATCTTTGACTGACTGGGACTCTCTTAGACCCACTCAGCTATGACCTGTTGCACAAAAATCACACTTGAATTAAACTGTGAAAAATGCATATCTCTCATTGGCATATAAAATCTGCTAAATTTTCTTTTCTTTTCTGAAACGTAAAAAATGTAATTTGTAATCATCTATGTGACGTCTTTCTTCAGGTCGTCAGCGATCAGGCTCTCCACAGATTCCTACTCACTGTGGCTCTTAATAAAATATTGTCTTTTTGCTATCTCTAAAACTTCGTATTAAAAACTTCCTTAGCATATAGGACTACTAATATTACATAACAATTTAGTAATCATTTTGTTATGAAATGGTCAAAGTCCGACAATTATTTAAGACATTTATTATGTCTATACGTTCTTTTTATAGATACTAATATTTAAGAAAATGTTCTGTTTATAATAAACAGTATTAACAACATTTACCGGCCTGAATGTCCGAGAAATTTTCATAGAAAATCTGCGTCCTCCAACAGGAAACGAACCTGTATCCTATACGGAACCGTCATATAGCCTGACGTACCTTAACCAATATATTCATGGAGAATTATGTTTAGAAACAGTAAAATCGACCTAGCTAACCGAACGTTTCTCTGTAGCCCACATTCAGACCGGTAAATGTTGTTAATACTGTTTATTATAAACAGAGCATTTTCTTAAATATTTTTATCTATAAAAAGAATGTATAAACATAAAAATATCTTAAAATAATTGTCGGACTTTTATAATGTGCGACATCATTTGTTTACATTTGATACGCCATGAGCAGATATGAATGTACGTGAGAGATTCATACAAGATTGAAGTTTAAATACAGTAAATTCGACCTTGCTCCTCTGTGGCCTATTCGGTTAAGGCACGTCAGGCTATATGACGGTTCCGTATAGGATACAGGTTCGATTCCTGTTGGAGGACGCATATTTTCAATGAAGATTTCTCGGACATTCAGGTTGGTAAATGTCGTTAATACTGTTTATTATAAACAGAGCATTTACTTAAATATTTGTATCTATAAAAAGAACGTATAAATATAAAAAATGTCTTGTATAATCATTTAATTGAATCTCCAATCTATGGTTGACTGGGGCAGGACATGACTTGTAAACTTTAATGCTTCGAAAACGAAACTGCTCTCATTTACCGACCATAGAGAAATCACCCTGCCTCCTATCAGCCTGACTGATGCTCGACTTCACGAGAGGTTCTCTCTGCGCCTTCTTGGTCTCAAGTTTTCCATTAACCTGGGGTGGAAGAACTACACTGAATCAATAGCTACATCTTCTGCAAGGAAAGTTGGTTCTCTTTGTCGCGCCAGAAGTTTTTTCTCGTCTTAGTTCATCCACAAATCTACCATTCGTCCTTGCATGGAATACTGTTGCCATATATGGTCAAATGCTCCCGGTTTTCATTTCAAGCTTATCAACAAAATCCAAAGATGCAATTTCATCGGTCCTGACTTACTATGTTTACTCCAGTCACTTTCTCACCGACGTCATCTAGCAACTCTCTCTCTCTCTCTTTTCTAAAAATGTTTTCGTGGTATCTGCTCTGACGAGATATTTTCACTAATGCCCCAAATTCATGAATTTATGCGTGCTACTAGGTTGGCATTTCGGTCCAACCGTTTTACTGTCGAAACAGTTAAATATAACCGTATGTTCTACTCCAAAATCTTCTCTCTTGCACTTCCCGACAGTGGAACTCCCTTCCTCTTACTTGCTTACCTGATAGCTAAAATCTTCAAATATTCAAATGTAATGTCACTCGACATCTTCTGATGACTTGATCATGATCCCTGTCCCTCACTTTATTTTTTCTTCAAACACCCATCTTTACTCTTACTGGGTTCAGTTCGACATTCCAACCACCCGAAGAAGGCCGGAGCGTACAACGGCCGAAACGTTGTAATAAATTTGGCAACAAAAATGAGGACAATAATCCGAATAATGTAAATAGTGTAAGTTTCGTCTTTTTTTTATTTATTCCAAACCCTCACATATTCGGCTCAAGGTATCCTCAGCATCTTTCTGTAGGGCTACAGTCTTATTTCTTCCAGCCTCTCCTTCATCTTTGAGGAGATTGTCAATACAGCACTGTTTTATTCTTTTCTATTGAAATTTTCCTGTCTCCTGATTCTTTGATTAGCTTTTAGAATGCATCTTTCGCCACACGTCTTCGCATCACAGTGTCGCACTTTCCGTCTTCTACGATATGAAAAAGGTTATTTTCCAGCATTCGCTGTCATACCGGAGGACAGATATCGCGTAACAGATCAGTAATCTTTTCTTTGTTTCTAACGGAATTTTTATGTCTATACTTAGTTTTTGGAAGGCACCTTTGGCCAATCCGATACTTCTAAGGTTCTCAGTGTCACACTTTCCGTCACCTAAGATATAAAAAAGGTTATTGTCCAGCATTCCCTCCCATATAGGAGGACAGCTATCAGGTAACAGTTCAATACTCTTTTCTTTGTTTCGGACGAATATTTTCTGTTTCTTATTATTCTGCTTAGCTTTTGGAAGGCATCTTTTGTCACCCCAATACGTCTTCGGCTCTCAGTGTTACATTTTCCCTGCGCTGTCAGAACATTTCCCAGATATTTGAATTTCTGTACTTGTGCAATTTAAGTATCACCGATTTGTAATTTGCCTTCTGATCTCATCCTTTTTGCTGATGACCATGTATACTGTCTTCTTGTAGTACATAATTAGTCCTTTCTTCTCGCTTTCCTTCGCTACCTTCTGTAGGAGCTTTTGTAGTCTCCTTTCCCTATCAGCACAGTGTCATCTGCATATCTTATATTGTTAAAATTGTGGACGCTAATAATAAATCATTGTAGGACTTCTAATATTCTTAGAATAGACTCACTGTCTAGGGTGAATAAGTCCGGTGAGAAGACACACCCTTGACTTAGGACCCTTTCTATTTTGGGCACATGGCCGGGTTTGGGCATGTGGCCGAGTTTGGGCATGTGGCTGAGTTTGGGCACGTAGCCGAGTGGTTAGAACGTTGGCATTCTGATCATGAGACCCGGGTTCGAATCTCACCATGGTCGATTTGTCCCGAAGGAGACTTCCTGATGGTATCGAACTGTAGGGGTCGATCACAGCGTGCGATAACTTTGAAAAGTTCCTAAAAACCATGCCATGGGTTGACCCAAGCCTTTTTAGTGCAATTGGGTAGACGGAACCCTTGGGTGCCGTGAATAGCTGTGCTAAAACGAAGTCACAAGTCATCGTGTCCGAGGGCTTGAGCGTGCTGGCCTTGTTCAGATTGTTGATCACGCTAGATAACACGCCTTTTCCCAGAAACTGTAACTAAGGTCTGCTCAACATAGTTCCAGTACAAACCACAGGTGGCCTCTGTGGGTGTTGAATAAACACAAATGCGCCTGAGCTAAGCGTCTGCATTAGGGATTGGCTAGCTGCCTTAGTAGACGGGTATCATCAAATACCAGTTATATATATATATATATATATATATGTAGTTGTCGAGTGGATAAATGAAACGGCCAAATATAAGCAGGCGTGTACGCGTGTGCTGGTGTGCATACGCAGGCAAGCAAATAAATAATCGTTAAATTTATGCATGAGGTATAAATATAATAGTGCTCAATGCGGTCATACAGAGCAAAAATATGCATTAATTAGTACATACCTACGTTTTGGGGGCGTGACTATAGTCTCCGTGGGTGGTGTTCCCAGTTCGTCAGCCGCGTAGGTACGCGTATATATATATATATATATATATATATATATATATAAGTGAACAGTGAACTCTCAGAAGTGACAGGCTGTTTCATGCTAGACTCAATCTCAATGTAAATTTACAGAGCATAAATATTATAAATTAACTGATTTAAAAAATATTAAAAAATTCGATTGAAGATGGAACAGAACTAATGCTTTTAATTTAATTATATAATTACATTTGAAGTTTTTAGCTTCAGATTTTGAAACATGGTAATTCCTGTATACCGAAGGGACCATTTTTTGAATAAGGTAATTTATATTATATATATATATGAATTGGCTGACTGTATGAGTTGAATAAGACTCACTAGAAGACATGTCCTTTCTTACAAACCTTTCTATTCTTGCATGTTTTCTGAATTCATTTTCTACCTGAAATTTTTATTAGGTAAAACATTTGATTCCCTGCATATAGTGCTTGATCATTATCTACGACAATTGATATCCAGTTCACTCTTATTATTATTTATTAATTAAAACGATTAGAAAATATTCTAAACAGGAAAGCTCTCGATGGGAGCTTGAAAACGAACATAGATGAAAATTTTTCAATATCCAATTGTAATGATTCCTAGAAGATGTCCAAGAATTCCCAGACGCAGGCTGTGCAATAACATCAAAGAGAAGTTAATTATTCTTATATATTAGGTAGGGTAAATATTATTTACTAATTTAAACGAACATTAAGGAATTGTATTACTGATCAATAAAAATTCGTAAATGATTATATAGGCCACACTACAACATGTTTGACACGTAGACTCACTCTATACATTTCTGACCATAACTCAATTAGATTTCATTTAAATATTCATAGAGACATACCGGACACTATTTGTAACATACTTGTTGACAAGACTAATATAATAGCATCATCTACATGCAAAAAATGCTAAAAGTAATGGAAGACTTATTAATAAAAACAAAAAAAAAACACACTTAATAATATTAACTTTGAACATGGACGCAATATCTTGACCTTGTTTTGAAAAATGAAAACATTTTATAAAACATACATACTATTTCTTCTTTAACAGTTAAAACATTTAATCCTTGAAAATGGCTAAATGTATAGCCGAAAGCGCTTGGCTAAAAATATTTTATTTATATAATTTATCATCTGAAAAGAAAAAAATAGATCGCATGAGATATTGTATAAAAAACTAAATAAATTGTATAAATAATCTAAATAAGCCTTGTCTGTCGTATTCAATGAAATGTACAAATATATATATATATATATATATATATATATATATATATATATATATATATATATATTGTTAATTGTTTATATATATAGTTGTAATTTTGGCTAGTCCTAGTCGCCAAAATGCTGTAACCTAGGGAAAGTTACTTAATAGAATAATCAAACGAAGGTTGGTAATGATCGATAATACTTAGGACAAGAACAACACATATAAAAAAGAAGAAGTAGAAGTAGCCAACTGCTAGAAGTGGGTCAAGTGAATTTCACAATGAATCTCCAACTGCAGGATATTTACCAACTAGCCCACGCGGTCAGATGTGGCACAAGGCTGAATTTGTTGCATGGTATCCGAGCCCATTGGCTCAGCCAAATATTCCCCGTAGACCACGTATAAAAAGGGGTCGGATAGCTGTTTCCTCGAGACGAGACTCTGCAGAGGCAGAGAGTTTGACCAGCAGAGCTGGAAAGGGATCTCCAATTACAGGATATCTACCAACCGCCCCACGCAGTCAAATGTGCACAAGGCCGAATTTAATGTGGGGTATCCGAGCCCGTTGGCTCGGCCAAAATTTCCCCGTATACCCCGTTTAAAACGGTGTCGGGTAGCTGTTACCCCGAGACGAGACTCTGCCGTTCGACATAACCTCGTCCGGGGATTCTTTCTCCTCGGGGTCAGAGAGTTTGACCAGCACAGCTGGAGACGAATATCCAACTGCAGACCAACATACAGCATTTACTACTGTATTTATGTGAATGCGGACATACTCATTATTGTCCGTAGGTATGCTACAACATATATATACTAACAACGTTCTTGGCAAATCTGGCTAAGCCAAGTAAATATCGCTGCATTCTGAGAGAGAGAAAGAGAGAGAGACGCTTTCGTTTTCCAATTGTTCGATAATCAACCGTTTTCTTTGTTTGCTCCTCCACGCACGCGCGTTGTCCCACAGACACGCATAGACACACAACAGTACACACAGGGGCAACACCAATCTGTGTGTACACAGCAAGGCAGATAAAGCTTCCTAAACACACATTTCACATTTAATCAGAAATCTACTTTTTTTATAATACATAGCTCGACATAAATACATAAAGCCCCTTACAGCAAGATATTGATTATCGCAAAGAGTTAAGCTTTTCCAATTACACATATATATTCATATCACGTACACTGACATATACAATGCAGGTACACGTTATTTTAATCAGTAGCCATGAATGCAAACAATCATACACGTTAAAACTATTTCATGTATTTTATACTGAGATAAACACAGACCTACAGGTTCTATGCTCCAGATCCTCTCAGGACGTTGGCGATCGTGGCTCTCCACAAGTTCCTATTTTTTGAGCTCCTAATAAATTTTGACATTTTGTTATTTCTCCTAAAACTTATTCCTCCATCCATTTACTCAAGCTCATCCTTCTTCTGTATGCACCGTGTGTCTTCAGGACGTTGGTGATCATGGCTCTCTACTATTTCCTGCCTTTTAAGGCTCTTTTTATTTCTCCAAAATCCTGCTCGGTTATTGTTGAATCTTGACTAATGCATGGAATAATAATACAACACAAAATGTACTTAGAACAAAATGTATTGAAACAAGAAAGGTACACAATATTTACATATAGTCTTTTGTATATTCTTGGGAAGACCGTTCCTGGAGAATGTGTTGAGTTAGTCGCAGTCGGGCAGAGTCTCTGGATTGAATCTCTTGATTCCTCCCCTCGTCTTCCCGGTACCAACCATATTTATATGGTCGGTACTCCACTATGCAAATTAGGTGGATCCTACCACAACAGTTATCCATTTACCCAAGCTAAGTAGGTTATGCTCTGTTTTTCCGCTCTATCATGCCTTTAATTTGCCCTGTGAGTATCAGATTTTCTAAGCCGTCTTTCTACATTATGAGCCATGAAACTGTCTCTTTCTGAAGTTAAGTATAAATTTCCTTTTAGGCTCTGTTTACTCTAAAAATTCGTCGTTGTTCACTTGTTCGATCTATGGTCTGCTCAGGATCCTCCTGTAGAACAACATTTCTGCTGAGCCAAGACTACGTTTCATCTTTTTTTAAAGCAATTCACCTCAAAAAAGAGGGGAGTCCCACTACAGAGAATGTAAGTAAAGGAAAAAAAACTGGTATAGTTCGGGGAAAGGATAAAAAGAATTACGAGGATCAAGATAACAAAAGATATCGATTGACATTAATTTAAATTTTTGAAGATTATAGTTATCAGGGAAGCGTATAAGAGGAAAGGAGTTACACTGTTAGGAAGTGAGATGAAGCTGTTGGAGTAGAAGAGGCGAGTACATTTAACTGTTTCGACAGTAAAACGGTGGGACAGATATTCCAATCTAGTAGAACGATTAAATACGTGCAGACAGTCGGGGCACTAGCGAAACTGTCTTATCAGAGCAGATGCCCTGAAAATATTTATAGAAAAGACAGAGGGAAGCCACATTACATCGGTGAGAAAGTGACTGGATTCGAGACCTCAAGTCAAGACCGATAACATTGCATATCAGTCTTCGGATTTTGTTGAGAACTTCGAGATGAACAGTGGGACACCAGACCATATATGACAACAGTATTCAATGCATGGACGAATGGTAGATTTGTAGATGTGAAGGATGGTCTCAGACGAGAAAAAACTTCTGGCGCGGCACAGTGAAATTTCCTTGCGCTAGATGCAGCAATTGCTTCAACGTAGCTGCACAACCACGGGTCAGTGGAAACGTGAGACCAAGAAGACTTGTGGTGTTGAGCATCAACCATGTTGATATGAGGCAAGGACATTCCTCTATGGTAACTAAATGACAGCAGTTTTGTTTTGGATGCATTAAAATTCACAAGCTATTTCCTGACCCAGTCAATCACAGATTGGAGGCCATTTTTGAGATCAACGGCCAGGTTAACATTGTCAGCAATGCCGGGCTCGGTGGAGGTTGGCCAGCAGGAAATATAAAAAAATAGTACTAACACTGAAATTACTATGTACATATTTTTCTAAAGGGATTTTCTTCCTTGAACTTATTTCTCATAATTATAATTGGTTTTTATGAATCTTTCATTTTTTATTTCATATTATTTAATTTTTCTTAAATGACATTAAAAACAACCGGCCTAGATTGAGAAGTTTTACTAAAGAAAAACTGTGCCTATGAACATAGGAATCGAACCTTGATCCCATTTCGTTAGCCGAAACGAGATATTACAAATTCGACCACGGAGTTTTGAGTTACCTACTTAAGGAAGGCGGATGGCTTCTCTGTACTAACCGCAGTGACATGCAAAGGTCGAGCTTTACTTTCAAATACATGGAGACCCTAAAATAACTTTTATAATAATAATAATAATAATAATAATAATAATATGTGCGTGTATGTTTGTAAGTGTTTGTGTGTGTTTATTATTATAAAATAATCCGAAAACCTTAAAACACAATATCACAAGACCGTTTTTTTCATTTTCATATCAAAATTAAATTAGCGTAGCGCGAGCGAATGCGCACACACACACACATACATACAAACACAGGCACACACACACATATATATATATATATATATATATATATATATATATATATATATATATATACTTTAAAATCAGGAATTCAGTTGAATCCGCTGCATTGGTTTACTCAGGCGACTTTTTTTTTTATCAAAGGGCCACTTAACATTTTATTTTATTTTTTGAAAAAAAATAAGGAAGGCTATATTATTATTTTCATAAATAGATAAAAAAAAACACACAAAACGTAGGGCGTAATGGAAAGGAAAGAAGAAGAAGAAGAAGAAGAAGAAGAAGAAGAAGAAGAAGAAGAAGAAGAAGAAGAAGAAGAACAACAACAACAACAACAACAACAACAACAAGAAGGAGAAGAAGAAGAACAAGAAGAACAAGAACAAGAAGAAGACATGTGTATTGAGCACTTTTTAACACAATTGTTTCCTGGTTTGATTCAACTCTGACCATTAAACTTTTTGTATTATATATATATGATAAGGAAAATAGTAAAGGTTTATGACTATAACGTGTTTCGCTTTTATTAAAGCTTCATCAGAGAATGAGGCATAGGGAAAAAGAAAGAGAAAAAATTTTGCTTTTAATTTTTTGTTTGTTTTTCGATAGTTAAGTAGATCTCAGGTGATTTAATCTTATCAAGCATCAAGTGTATCATAATATCAATTTGTCTATGTGATACACACACACACACACACACATATATATATATATAATATTATAATGATTTTCTTTTTAATATGATTCCATCGCGACACAGAAAATTCCCATGTTTCAAAATTGAAACTAAATTTATAAATTTAATTACAAAAATAAAATTTTAAATCTATAGTCCTGTTCCATTTGCAAGCGATGTTATGAATAAACCCTCAAAGAAATATATAATTTATAAGCGTAGACAATACTGATATTATGTGTTGTTTAGTTTAAGGAAAATCTATATTAATTTACGGGTGGGTTGGGTTTTACTTTCCCTAGACAGCTTATGTATCCAATATATGTTACTTAAAAAGTCAGGTTAAGTTTAGGTAGGGTGGGGGTGCTTACAAACGTATACTTCCGTTATTCACTGAGTCCTCTCTGTCTTCGATGATAAAAACAAAAAAATGGCTTTTTATTCATCTGTTTAATTCATATTTTTATACAGAAAGATTCTTTAAAAGTGTCATTTAAATATGTTTAAGACATTTTTAATATTTAATATTTTATTACTTAAATTTTATTCTTATTGATTTAAAGTACCGTTCGACCTTCTAAATACTAATACCCTTTAGGGTATTTTTGAAAATAAATATATTAGAATTTAATTACTAATTAAAGATCAAATATAAAAATGTATGTTTCATGTTTCCGTGCAGAGGATTCAGAAAGAGCTGGATGAGTCTAATGGTGATTACGAAGGTGTCTGGAGTGATCACTAGTGATGGCATCACTATGCCTTCATTCATCTTTCCACAGAGGATCAGACTCAACAGGGAGTCCGAAGTCAAGTGCCTTGAGAAAGTAGTGTTGCTCTGTGTCGAGAGGTTGGCTGCTGGAATATCCTATGTCTGGAGACAGGACTCTGTATTATGGCACACAACAGGAGAGCCCAGTCATAGCTGTCAGACAAATTCAGTAACCACATCACCTCTTACATCTAGCTGCGTACCTCCCCAGACTGCAACCCCTTGATTATTATGTGTGGGGCGCAGTTGAGCAAGAGACCAACAAAACTCTTTGTAACACAAAAGATAAACTGAAGGCAAGGATTATGGTAGCATTCACCAACTTAAACAAGGTGTCCGTCGTGAGGAATGTCCGGAGATTTCGAAGTCGTCTGGAGGCCGTGGTTGAAACCAATGTCGATTTTATTGATTAAATTTACTCTTTAGTATTTCAAGATATTTTTGTGGAATTTTGGTAAATGTATCTGTTAAAACGAGACGTCAGTGTTTCATTTTCATTTTGGCGTCATTTAGACGACAATTTATCTATCGCATCCTGTATAGCTGTCAAAATGTGATGTCAGCGTTATTTTCATCTTTGGCGTCTTTTAGACGACAATTTATCTATCGCACGCTGCATATCTGTTAAAATGAGATGTCAATTTTATTTTCCTGTTTTTTTTTTTGTCGTTTAGACGACAATTTACCCATCGCACCCTGTGTAATTTATGAATACATATATACACAGAATACATATATACGGCATATATACTCAGATGTATAGCTAATGAACACAAGTACCGGTAGGATTACATTGTTTTCTTCAAATTTTTTTTTTAAGGGTTGCAAACCCCAAGCAAGGCGGGAAGCCACTAGCACGCAAGGGTTTACAGATAGTTGGAGCGAGAGCAAAGAGGAGTGATAGAGGAAAGGATGAAGGGAAGGATAGGGGATAGATCAAGGAATCTGGAGACGTCGATTGACTTTACATTTGAATAGTTGGAGATTATAGCTATCAGGGAAACAAGGAAAGGGGATTGAGTTCCACAGGCGAGAAGTGCGAGACATGAAACTATTGGACTAGAAGAGACGGCTACATTTAACAGTTTCGATAGTGGAAGTGAGAGAGCAATATGCCAGCCTAGTAGAACGCTTAAATCCATGAAGTCGGAGAACCAGCGAAAACAGCTCATCGAAGCAGTTACCGTGAAAGTATTTGTAAAAAAAGACAAAGGGAGGCGACGGCACGTCGGTGATAGAGCGACTGCAGACGAGATGCCAGATCAGAGCCAATTATATTGCATATCCGTCTCTGGATTTTATCAAGAACCTTGAGAAATCAGAAGGAGTTCCAGACCATATATGGCAGCAATACTCCATGCAAGGGCGAATGGTTGATTTGTAGATTTGAAGGATCGACTCCGGCGAGAAAAATTTCCTGGCGCAGCACAGGGAGCCAACTTTCCTTGCGGTGGACGAAGCTATTGACTAAATGTATTTGTTCCATCTCAGGTCAACAGTCAATATGAGACCGAGCAGTCGCAAAGAGGTACTCTCGTGGAGCTGAGCGTCAAACATTCTAATGGTGGGCAGGGATGGTTCTGTCTGGTGAGTAATAGAGGAAAGAGATTTTCTTCTTCCCATGACCATATTGTTTATTTAGTATAACACAGGTTTTATTTATCAAATAATTTTCTCTACCTTTCAATTTTTTCTGTTCCAGCAAATAAAATATTACATGTTGAATATTTATTTAAACCTACAGACTTATTTTAAAATTTGAAAAGTTACAAGAGTCTATTTATAAAGTAAACATGTCAACGAAAGCTGGTTGATTAAATTTGTAACATGACAATTTTTTTTATAATTTAATTATCTTTATAAATATTTCTACATGTTCTTTTAATTTTTTAAAAGATTCTCGTTATTGAATTATTTTTATATTCTCATTATATGTATAAGGTTTTTATTATTTTGATAACGATTTTATTCTTTCATAAAGATTTTTATGTTTTTTAATTTTATACATATTTTTTTAAAATTATTATTTTTACATGTATTTTTTATCTTTATTTTTTATAAAGTATTTGTATTTTTATTTTTTTTATAATGTCTTTTATATCTTATTATTATTTTCGTAAAGATTTTATCATTTTATTTAGTTTATTTTTTTAGTTTTAGCATTTTATATTTTTTTTATAATGGCTTGTATATATTTATTATAATTTTCATAAAGGTTTCATAAAGGTTTCTCAATTTTATTATTTTTATAACTTTTTTTATAATAGCTTTCATCTTTTTATTATTATTTTTTCATAAAGATTTGTCAAGTTTTATTATTTTATACATGTTTTTTTATAATAGGTTTTTTATATTTAATATTTTATATATTTTTTAAAAGGTTTTTATATTTATTATTTTATACATGTTTTTATAATAGGTTTTATATTTATTATTTTATACATGTTTTTTATAATAGGTTTTATATTTATTATTTTATACATGTTTTTTATAATAGCTTTTATATTTATTATTTTATACATGTTTTTTATAATTTTATATTTTTATTTTATATGTTTTATTTTATTTTTTGTATTATTATTTTATACATTTTTTATAATAGGTTTAAAATTTATTATTTTTTTTACATGTTTTTTTAATAGGTTTTATACTTATTATTTTATACATGTTTTATAATAGTTTTTTTGTATTTATTATTTTATACATGTTTTTATAATAGGTTTTATATTTAATATTTTATACATGTTTTTTATAATAGGTTTTATATTTATTATTTTATACATGTTTTTTATAAAAGTTTTATATTTATTATTTTATACATGTTTTTATAATAGGTTTTATATTTATTATTTTATACATGTTTTTTTTTATAATAGCTTTTGTATTTATTATTTTATACATGTTTTTTATAATAGATTTTTATATCTATTATTTTATAAATATCTTCATAATAGCTTTTATATTTTTATTATAATTTTCATAAAAGGTTTTCTATTTTATTATTTTTATAAAGTTTTGTTATAATAGCTTCTATATTTTCATTACTGTTTTCATAATGGATTCCCTATTTTTATTATTTTTATAATTTTTTTTATGATAGCTTTTATAATTTTATTATAAATTTCATAAAGTTTTCTCTATTTTTATTATTTTTTATAAAGTTCTCTTTTTATAATAGCTTCTAAATATTTATTATTGTTTACATAAAGGTTTCGCTATTTTTATTTTTTTTTATAATAGCTTTTATAATTTTAAAGGTTTCTCTTTTTTTAATATTTTTAGAAAGATTTGTATAATTTTTATAATTTTTTTTATATTTATATCATTTCTATAAATCTTTTTATTTTTATTACTTTTAAAAATACTTTTATTTATTTGTTACTTTTAGTTTTATTTGAATCCATATTGTCATTTCCCTGTCTGTCGGATTGGAAAACATTTTTTATTCATACTGGAATATATAAATAGATATTTGGTTCGAGATCAGGTAAATATTGACCTTTTATATTTTCCTCTGTATTTAATTGGTGCATTGGTTAAAGGCTTCGAACGAGAAATCAGCGATCCGGGTTCGATATAGGGTTAAGATCATTATATTCAATTTCGCCCACATACATTTGCAAATGGTAGAAATCCATCTATTCCCCGCTCAGCTATGGGTTAAATAGTAAGGAAGAGCGGAATCTAGCCGCGGTTGGTAACCCGTATAGGAGATGGACAACTCTGAATTCAAAATCTTGTTTATTCCTATTTCGGACATATACATTAACTGCCACTAAGGGTCGTTCAGTTAACATCAGAGGGTGGATCTGAGTTTTGAAGTAACACGAATGGGTCTGAAGATGAGAAAACGTATTGATTTACAACGTGCCTTCAAAGTCGAAACGTCTCTGTTGATGAACATTTATTTGATAGATAACCTCTTTTTTTTTTCTTTTTTTTTTTTGGAAGGGTTCTTGTCCCTCTGAAAGTGATACATCCAGAATCGTCTAGATTCTATATATTTAATAATTTTCACAGCGGTTCGATTATTTTTTATTCCAGGGATAGATTAATCCTGGTTGGTCGTTTGAACTTGAATCCTTATTTTTAAAGTTAAAAAATAGACATAGGTACCAGTATTTGGTACAAGAGTCTATTTTAAAGCAACCACGTCATAGTCTGTCAGTTATTTAATTATGCGTCATGTTAACACCTAATGGAGTTTTTAATGCTGAAATATTTTTTTATATTTTTATAAATATTTCTAAAATTGTTGCTTTTTTTAAAAGTCACAACGACATGTCCAGACTACGGTTAAGATCAATTAATTATTTTCCTCGTTACTCAAATTTTTGGTAGCCCTTTTTACGCTTAAAATATGAACTCAGGGGCAATGGCTTCTATAACTACTGCTATCCGACAGGTGATTCGTGCTTGTAAAATACAGCTACACGAAAATAATTAAATTCTTTGTTTAAGCTGAAACAAAGCAATACAGCGTTGTTACATATTCCAAGGCATATTTATAGGCATAGGAGAAAAGGAAATTCTACAGTTATACGTTTCTGCAGCCATGTTCTAGTAATATTTTTACTGGTAGATACGCAGTTGTCAGCGTATGTGTTAGAGCAACTTACATCCACCAATTCTCACCTGTCCTTTCTCCACGCACGTAAATATTAATGATTATAATAGACACACCTTTGCAATATATCGTGTGTCCACTAATAAAAGAATGGAAAAAATAATATAGTTTTAATTAAAGGGATTCGTGGCGTGGAAAAAACACTTGGTGAAGCATGTCTGGGTGACACTTACTCCGAAATAGTCTGTTTGTATGCCCCATACAAAATTTGATAAAATAATCCCACAAGTTTTGGTATGTTGTAAAATCAAGCAACAATTGTATGTAAAAATCAGCACGAATGCGTACACATATGTTAACACACACATCAACGCACCACAAAATAGCATTAACTTGTACACATAAAAACATGTTTTTTATACGATCTATTTTAATATATATATATATATATATATATATATATATATATATATATATATATATATATTGTCTATACGCATTTATATCCATCAGTATGAATATATACGTTTTTAGATAAAGTTTTTTCTGCCTATAATTAAGTAGTATGAATAGTTGTACAAAAATATAGACATTAGAAGAATATCATTTCATATAAATAGAAGTAGATAGGTTCTTATATCGCCCGCTTCACACTCCTCTTCATTTTTTTTCAACAGGAATACAATTTTATCCCTTGCTTTCTGTTTAGGGTTGGGTTCCCGATTCCTTCTAAAATCTATAGCTCTACTTCTAACATCTCCGGCAAAAGGCTGAAATTTTGTTTTCAGTTTATTGTTTTCTTCTCAATCGGACCATATAGTTTCGGCTATCGTCCGGTTCACACTTCTCCCCAGTCTTTTGAACAGGAGCAGTGGTTTATACGTTGTTTCCTGTTTAGGATTGGGTTTCCGGTTCCTTCTTAAGTCTTTTCATTCTCTTTCACTCCCAGTAGCCCTTTGCGTCTTGGTGGAATTATTGCCTTGATTGAGTTTTAAGTAATAAAAATATTTTTGCATTACACACTTTCGAATCAGTAGACGTTTTTTTTTAACTACACACATAGATATATTACAATATACAAAAAAGCAAAATGATTTCATATGTACACAAAGACATCGAGAATTAAGCATATAGACACATTCGTCTAGTACTGAGACAACTATATAATTTAAAATCAATAAAATTTATCCAGTATAATCAGTAATTCCGTAGCCTTTTAATGACAATCACATTTATTTTACTCAACAAAACATCTTTCAACTTAAACGTCTTTTTGTCAATGCCCTTAATTCAACCGTGAACATTAATCACACAGACCGATTATTAAACAATCATCAAAACTAAGCTTATATATCAAGCAAGCCTAACTACAGATTTATTGATCTACTTTAAAATCCATTGCAGATTACACTCATCATAATATAGCCAAAAAAATTTTTTTTTTGTACATTAGAATGGGTTGCAGAAAAGTTTTCGGCTCGACCCACTTCCCGAAATCAGTCTTATGAAATTGGAATAATGATTTTTTGAAGTGGGTCGGGCTTAGAATTTTTCAGCACCCGTTCTGAGTAAACGCACACCCCCTCGTAGATATGTAAATGTCTAACGCATTTAAACATGAAATAAACGTCTATCGATGCACTTACGTTATCTGCTTTCCTCCGACACTTCATACACAAGCAAAAAGTCATAAACACACACACACACACAAACACACACGCGCGCGCACACACATACACACACATATACATATATGTATGATGTTTTCTATATACATACACAGTTATGCCTATATATGCCCAGAACCCGCTCTCTACGAAAGACGACGGAATAAACATTGTATTTTAAGTTAAGGTCAATACGACATTCTCTTTTATTATATATCAAAAGATGTCAACATGACACAAGCATTCATAAACGCCAACGTCATAGCCACCACCACCGTCACCGCTGCTACTACAACTACACCGCCCTCGCCATCCTTTCCCCTATCTCCCGACTCATCATCATCTACTGTAACCGCTTCCATCAACGCTATTACTGACTGTCAGCCGTAACTACCTCTGCCGCCGCTTCTGTTTGTAGTGCAGCTAGTTTGGGGGAGAGAAGAAAATGCGATGAAGACGGAGAGGAATAAAGAGAGAGGGGAAAATCGGGGGGAAAGGAGAAAAGGCGGGAACTGAAGAAAACACTACTGATAAAGGTGAAGATAGTACGTCATGGGATGAAAGTGAAAGTGAAAGTTAAAAAAAATATGATGCGAAAGTGAAAGTAGACTGGGGCGAGGCGAATAAAGTCAAGTCGAGGCGCGGCTGTGGGAGCGGTAGAGAAGATGAAGGGCCGTGCGTCTGTGTTGCGTGAGGCGCAGGAAGAGGAGGGGGTACAGAGTTGAGGTCTGGATGAAAAGAGAATGGTACAAAGAAAAGGTGGGTAATTGGCGCAGAAGTAGGAAGAGGAAGACGGTTTCGGGATGACGTCGTTGTTTGTGGGGGCGGACACACGGTTGGGGTGGTGGGGTTGATGATTTTGTTATTGCTGGTGTTGGTGAAGGGTGTTGATAGTAGTAACATATTGTATAAGCTGATAGTGGTGGTACATGTGGCCTGTCAAGGTAGTAATGGAGGGGATGGTTTGGGTAATAGTGGTGATGGTGACAGGTGTTATGTTAAGTATAAGGGATGGTGGAAGTGGTAATGGTGGTAACCATTGGGTCGGTGGTAGTTGCGTTTGCAGTGGTAGCAATGGTCGTAGTTGTGGTGTTGGCTGAAACAGAATTGGCGGTGGCGGTGATAGTGATTGGGTATGCTGAGGGTGATATCCGATCGATATAAGAATATCGACCCCTCTAGAGAGAAAGAGAAGTATGGAGAAAGAGATAAGAAAGGAAAAAAAAAGCAGAGATGATGAGGGAGAGTAAGAAGAAGAGTAAAAAATAGAATTAGGCGCTTCACTATACAAAATAACGTAAAAGCAACAGCTTCTATATAGTCGGGGCTACATGTAAAAATCCATATCGAGGAACTTCGTCTATGGCACCACCATTTCTGCTACCAACTTGCAGCATTGCCGCCGACTTTATAACTATCAAAAAATCAACGAAATCCTTGCTCTCCATCTTTTCTTATTCCCCGACTATCCACTCTTTTGACCTGAAACGTTAACTTTCCTGTTTCTTTCAGTTTATGCTGCCTCTTTAGCAGCCATTACCATTCTCCCGCTTCCCACCGACTTCGACATTTCCTGTTTTTCTTTTCTCTTCTTCTAACACCTTTTTTTTTCTTTCATATTTCTTTTAATTTTTTTTATTTCTCTCTTTTTGCCAAATCTCTTTATAGCTTTTCTGATTTTTCTTTTACTGTGAAAAAATAAACTACCATCTTTTTTTTTCGTTTTTGAAAGTCTCGCCTTTTTAGTATTTTCTTTCGCTTTCTTATTCTCTCTTTTTCATTAATATTCTATCGAAACCTAATTCTTTCTTTATTTCTTCAAGTCTCTCTTTTTCCTTAGTATCATATCGTATATTTCTTTTATTTATTGGTTGTTTATTTTTATATCATTTCTTTCTTTCTTTCTTTCTCTCTTTCTTTCTTTCTTTCTTTTGCCTTAGGATCATATAATCTCTTTCCTTTCTCTTCCCTTTTTGGGAGATGTTACCCTTCTTCCTTAGTATCATATTGCATCTTACTTTTATTTATTCATTTTATTCTTTTATATCGTCTCTTTTTTCTTTCTTTCTTTCTTTCTTTCTTTTGCCTTAGGATCATATAATCTCTTTCCTTTCTCTTCTCTTTTTGGGAGATGTTACCCTTCTTCCTTAGTATCATATCGTATCTTACTTTTATTTATTCATTTTATTCTTTTATATCGTCTCTTTCTTTCTTTCTTTCTTTCTTTCTTTCTTTGGAGAAGGTTTTTTTTCCCCTTTGGATTAAATCATCTCTTTCTTTCCTTTTCTCTTTTGGAGATAAATCTCTCTCTTTTCAGTTGATTATATCAACTCCTTTCTTTTATGTCTCTTTATTCTCATAGTATTATATCCTCTCTATCATTTGTCTCCCTTTTTTGGTACGGGATTTTTTTCTCTCTCATTATTCACGTTATATTATAGTATTTCTTTCTTTTTCTTCTTTTTAGAAGTCCTTTTATTTTAGTATTCTGTCATCTCTTTACTTCTTGCATGTCTTGGTAGTCCCTCTTTTTTCTTGGTTTTATATATTTTCTTTCTTTCTCATTTTTTTTAGAATGTCTTTTTTATTTTTCTTATATTTTCTCTTTGTTTATTTTGCGGTGGGTCTATTTTTTTCGTTATTTTCTCTTTCGTTCGTCTCCTTTTTTGTTGGTAATTTCTTTTTACTGCGTATTATACGTCCTTTTTCTTTCTTTCTTTCGTTGTTTCCTTTTTTCCTCGCCATTGTATTGTCACCTTACCTTCGTCTTCTTTCTGGGGAAGTCTCACTTGCATAGCATTATCGTCTTTCTTTACTTCCTACACTTTTTGAAAATTTCTCTTTTTTGGGAGCATTATATCGTCTTTCTTTCATTTTCTTTTTTACGGAATAAGTTTTTCTTTTTCCTTTGTATTATATAATCATATCTCTTTTCTTTTTAAACATGCTTTTAGCAACTTCTACATTTTTTTTTGTTTTCTTTTATGTTGAATTTCTTTACAGCTTCCTTGCATCTCTTCTTCTAATTCTTCACTTTAGGAAGAATGTGCTGCGCCATTTTTTCAGTTTTCTTTTTCTTTCTTTTTTACAATTTTTCCTATTTTTTTTACTTTTTACGATTACTTCCCTTCCACATCCTTATCGTTTTTAAGGAGTCTATCATGCAAGAGGAGATATTTCTTATCTTTTGCCTTTCTGAATACATTTTCCCACTCTGTTATCCATACTTCCTGCTATGCCCTCCATTTACACAAACCTGTTACTCGCTGTTTTCCATTCAATACGCCTTGTGAGTGTCAATTTCTCCAAACCTTGTTTACTAAAAATTCCAGCTATTTATTTTTGATACTACGTACCAAGGGCATTTTTTTTTCATATTTCCTTAAAATGTCCCACTCTGATTATACACCTAAACCATAATATTTCTAACCTTATTCCGTACAAACGGATCTTTGTTACCCAAAATCTCCTTTTCATATATAAGAAAATTGTCCAATATTCTCTTCCGTATCAGGGCATTGATGTTACGTAGCACTTCAGAAATCTTTGTTTCCAACGAAACTTTCCTTATTTGTCTATATTTCTGCAGTGAGATATTATAATTATTCACATTGTTCGGACAGTTATCCTCATCTTTTTTGCCATATTCACGACGTTTCGGCCCTTGTACGCTCCGACATTCTTCAGGATCTGTATATTTCTGAGATGAGGTATTGCAATGATTTACACTATTTACATTGTTCGGAGAGTTTTCATCATCTTTATTGCCATATTCACGACGTTTCAGACGTTGTACACTCCGGCCTTCTTCAGGATCTGTCTATATTTCTGTGATGAAGTATTGCAACCATTTACATTATTTATATTGTTCGGACTGTTGACCTCATCTTCGTTGCCAAATTCACGACGTTTTCCGGCATCATACTGCCCGGCCTGCTTCAGGATCTGTCTCTTTTTCTGAGATGAGTTATTTTCAACGAAGATGGGAAAACAGTCGAACAATGTATTGTTCGGATTGTTTTCCCCATCTTCGTTGCAAGATTCACGACGTTTCGACCCTTGTACGCTCTGGCCTTCTTCAGGATCTGTCTGTATTTCTGAGATGAGTTATTTCAACAATTTACATTATTTACAATGTTCAGGCTGGTTTCCTCATCTTTATTGCCATATTCATGATGTTTCGACGGTTGTACGCTCCGCCCTTCTTTCGGCAATTAAAATTTCGAATCGAACCATTTATTTCGTCCTCCTGGATAGATTGTTCTAGTTCTACGTGTCATGCCTCTTCCAGAAATCTCATTTAACTCCTTTTAACTGAACTCCCGAAGTTTTTATTCACTATTACAGTAGCCAGGTATTGAAATCGCACACTTTTGGTCAAGTCAGTGGATTCAACCAACATTTTTAACCACTAGTCCATGTGACTCGTAGACATCTGGAAGAGGCATGGCACGTGCAAATAGAATAATTTTCCCTGGTGGACGAAATAAAAGGTTCAGTTCGAAATTCCACCCACCTTTCGTCATTCCAATAAGTCTTCAGATTTCGGTGTCCCGTTTTTCGCAGTCTGTTTTTAAAAAAAAACAAAAAAAACTTATCAGATATTTCAATTTCCGTCCTTGCTTGCTAGCATCCGCAATTCTTAGCGTGCACCTTGGGTTGTTCCTCTTTCTTACAATGAGGGGGGGTCATTTTTGATCAGATGATTTGAAATGCCACAAGAGATTATTAGCACGATTCATATAACACCAGTTCAAATTTAGCCTGACAGTGTAATGGTTGTACATAAGTCCCTGATAATGTTTTTATAGCATTTGAATATTTTTCATACATTTTAGGAGTCTGACATTTTTTGATGCCGTCTCTCACTCAATCGCACGCACGGAAGCATATGTATATATATTTCTTTTTTCTCCAAATTTCATTCTCTGGTGAAGCTTTAATAAAACTGTTTATCTGACGACCATAAAGGGCATGGAATCCAGGGTCAAAAACTCACATCAACGCAAATAAATATGTTAGCTATTACTAATAATGAGAGTTCTCAAATAAGCCAATAAGTACCGCGAATATATATATATATATATATATATATATATATATAAAAAAATTGAGATATGATTTTTTATATTATGACAAACAGAAAAAAAAAAAATTGCCCTTGTCAAAATATCCTCTTTTAGCCTTGATTACTGCACCACAAATTTTTGTCATTTTTTGCAAAATTTTCTGAAACTATGTGTTTGATAATGAATTGCCTTCTTTTTTCATTGACACGAGGAAGCCTTTTTATTTTTTTCTAATTTTGCACAGTCAAGTTAATTCCATGATAATTCTGGCCGTATCTTCAAACTTTTGAACAGTAGTATATATATATATATATATAGAAATACATATGTATATATGTGTATATATATATATATATATATATATATATATATATATATATATATATATATATATATATATATGTAAGCAAATATACAGATATAGATCCAACAGTATGAAGAAAATATATACGGAAAAAACAAACAAAAATACTTATATACAATTAACATAAAATACTTATATACAATTAACATAAAATACTTATATACAATTAACATTAAAACAGCATCATTGTATATAAGGATTTTTTTTTGTTTTTTCCGTATATTTTTTTTCATATATATATATATATATATATATATATATATATATATATATATATATATTATTTCATTATTCCAACTCGCGACATAAGAAGTCTTATGAGACTTCTTATGTCTCAAGTTAAATTATATTTTAAATAAATAATTATATTTATGCTCTACTTTTGTATCGAGCACTATTTTTAAAAAATAATAACTAAAAATACTAAGGACTTTGGATTTTTACCTAACCAGTTCCTTCCTATTTTCTATATATTTTCACACACACACACGCGCGCACACGCACACACACACACACACGCACACACACACACACACACACACACACACACACACACACACACACATATATATATATATATATATATATATATATATAAGTAAACTTTGAATTCAGCACTCAGAGATGATAGACTGTTTCATGCTAGACGCAATCATCAGGTGTGGCATGAGACAGCCTGTCGCCTTCAAAGTTCACTTTTATATTTACATACGCTCTATCCCTGATATTGAGAACTTTATAAATATAGCACACCTTAAAATTATATTACTTTATATATATATATATATATATATGATTTTTGGTAATCCGTATGAAGAATAATTCCAAAGAGGATATAAATCCACAGAGATCTCATTGTAAGAACGGAGTAAATGATATTTATTCCTTTGATCTATTTCCTTTGTTGATTTCCTCTGTTCCTTTTTGAAGTTACTATCTTTACTTCACTTCCCACATCCGGCGAAAAAGAGGCTAACCTGTCTACTCTGAACGACAACCGTTTCATCTTCTATGTTACCCACCTCCCCTATGCCCCCGTTTCTCCCCCCTTTTTCTTTCTTTGTTTTCCCCTTCTGCTTTTTGAATCTATATTTTAAAACATAATTTATATTTAAATATTTCATTTTTGTGTCTGATAAAATTTTAAGGCCATTGTTGAAACCGTTTGGTCTGATGAAGCGAAATCGAAATTTCGTTTTCACGAAATCGAATATTACCATGGATTTCTAAAGCCTCTGCTTTCTTAATTATATATATATATATATGTATGTATTCCTTTCTTAGGTTTAATCTTAGATACATGAGCCGCTTTCATTGATTTTTACAATGATTATTTTATTTCATTCATTTTGTTTACTTTTTCTCTTTTTCTTTTTATTTTCTTTGATTTCATTTTATTTTTTGTTTTCTTTTCTTTTTCATTAATTTTTCTTTTCTTGATTTTTTTTTATTTTTGAATATTTTTTCGTCCATTAATTATTTATTACTTTTATTTATTTTATTTGTCTCTGCTCTTTCTTTCTTTCTTTCTTTTTTCTTTCTTTCTGTCTTTCTTTCGTTATATCTTTCTTTCTTTCTTTTTTCTTTCTTTCTTTCTTTTTTCTTTCTTTCTGTCTTTCTTTCTTTCTTTCTTTCTTTCTTTCGTTCTTTCTTTTTTTCTTTCTTTCTTTTTTCTTTCTTTCTGTCTTTTTTACTTTTCCTTTCTTTCTTTTCTAATTTTTTTACTTTTCTGTCATTTACCCGTTTCTTTTTTTATTTTTTTATCATTTCTTTCAGTCACTTTTTGTCTCTTTCTTTATTTATCACTCTCCTTATTTTCTTTCTCCCTTTCTTTCCATTCTTTCTTTCTTTTCATTTTACTCTTTCTTTTCATTTTTCTTTCTCTTGTTTTTATTTCTTTTTCCTTTCTTTCTTTATCTTTCTTTATTAATTTCTCCTTTTATAAGCTTATCATCTTTCTTTCTTTCTTTCTTTCTTCTTCTTATTTTATTAGTATTCATAAAATAAGGCAAAAAGAGAAAGACACAGAGAGAAAGTGAGGGAGGAAGGGAGAGAGAGAGAGAACAATTTTCATGTTTTTCATTCATTTCTTTTTCTAATGTCTGTACGCTTGAAAATCATTGACGAAGAACTACCAAAAAATGTCGTCCATAACTGCAAATTGCTGACATTTATAAATAAATAAAAATGTCGTTTTCCTTTCCTTTCTAAGTTAATTCACATTCTATTTTCATCCCGCAGTCGATTACTCTATTGTAACTCTTGTTTTTTTTTATATCTCAGGTGATCTGTGTTAATATCTATAAAATTCAATTGTATTAGATTATTTCAAAAGTGATTGCAACTTCAGACTGGCGTTTGTTTCGTTACCAATGGATGATGTGTTGCAGATTGAAAACTGTCATCGTTCAGGCGCGAGTTAGACTTTGTTGAATGTTGAAATTTTGTCCAGAAACGAACGCCTTACAAGATGGAGGATAAAAAATCCCACTCTCGCAATATTGCGCTCTATGAATCTCAGAAATGTGTAAGCGTCAGAATACACCCAGAATAATTATTTGTGTTGTGCTCTATCTCTTCGTATTGACAAAAAGTGATTGGATGATTTTATCAGGGTGAATTTAAAACAAACGATCAACCATGATTCGGGTGTCATATTCCAACACATGAACGCAAAACTGCATGTTGCAAAACAGCCTGTTGGAAAACAGACCCTACAGAATCTTAAAGATTTGAGTGGGAAACACTTCAGTACCCACCTTATTCTCCTGACGTGTCTCTTTTGGATTCCATTTGTTCTGCCGTCTCGAAAGACCAAGACGATCATTTGTTTCTCTGTCGTCTGCACGCTTGAAAATCATTTTTGCTAGTTCCCGCCGAAAAATGTCGTCCATAAATGTAAATTGCGGACATTTATAAATAAATAATAATGTCGTTTCTAATTTAATTCGCTTTCTATTTTCATTCTCTAGTTGGTTACTCTATTGTAACTGTTTTTTTTTAAATATCTCAAGTGATCTGTTTTAATATCCATAGAATCCAATTGTATTAGATCATTGCAAAATTTCCTGTACGATTTTCATTGTTAATATAAAAATGAATGTAACTTCAGACTGGAGTTTGCTTTGGTACCAATTGCTGTTTATTCCAGTTTGAAAACTGTCATCGTCCTAGCCTGAGTTAGACTTTATTGCATGTTGACATTTTGTCCATAAAGAAATGCCTTATACGATGGAGGATAAAAACTTGCACTTTCGCCATATTACGCTCTATGAGTCTTGGAAAGGAGTAACCGTCGGAACTGCAACCAAAAACACTGAGAAGGTTCCTTTGGATCGTCCTTCAGCTCTTCGGACGGTCACAAAGTGGTTTGTCAGATTTCTTCAGGGTGATTTTGACCTAAACGATCAACCACGTTACTGGCGACATTTCGAGGCCTATGGAGACGTCCTGTTTGGCATTGTGGAGAATAAACTGACGATTTCGACAAAGGAGATTGCTAAGAGTTTGAAAATCGATATCTTAATTGCTAATTAAAAATATCGGGTTAAAGAAAAACAGCTGATTTTGGCAAATCGAAAAGATGCCATTTTGAACCAGATTCATTTGTCGTAAAACAGACCATACAGAAGCTTAAAGAGTTGAAATTCGAAACCTTCCAGCAGCTATCGTATTCCTCTGATTTGCTACCTTCTGGTTTTCAGTTGTTTCGGTCACTAAAAAATAATTTAAAAAAATAATCGATTTTACCACAAGCAAAGCAATAAAGCCACTAAGTGACAAACGGTTAGTGGGTGTGAAAGAATAAGAAAAAAAGAGCGAGGACAATAGAAGAGTAATCAAGAAGACAATAGATAACGATTGACATTGCATTTAAATTTGTTTTCTAATCATTTCACCCCATGCAAGGCAGTAAAGCCACTAAGATACAAGAGGTTACTGAGTGTGAAAGAATAAGAAAAAAGAGAAACATTATTAAGAAGCGAGAACAATAGAAGAGTAATCAAGAAGACAATAGATAACGATTGACATTGCATTTAAATTTGTTTTCTAATCATTTCACCCCATGCAAGGCAGTAAAGCCACTAAGATACAAGAGGTTACTGGGTGTGAAAGAATAAGAAAAAAGAGAAACATTATTAAGGAGCGAGAACAATAGAAGTGTAATCAAGAAGACAGCAGATAAAGAATGACATTATGAACTTGAAAATGTTTTTTGAGTATATAAATTGTATTTTTAATTTTCTGAACGGCATTTTTGCAATCAATCTAATAGGTCAATTTAATTTTATTTAAATTCAATTTAATTTAACGGTATTTAAAATGTATAAGCAACCATTATTTTTATTGGATTTTAGGAAACAATTTACTTGTAAAAATATATTTTCGTGTTATTTGCTCTTTCAAATTATGAACTTAATAAAGCTTTACACAGTGACTACTAATGCCTCATTTCGTGATAGTGATAGTGATTGTATAGCTGCTAAATCCGTTACTACTCACGGAGTCATTAATGATCTTATTAGAATGGGAAGTTTTCTTTGTGTCACTATAAATAAAATATATTTACGAGGTACATCTGAGAAATTTTCAGATTATTAAAGGAGAGATATTTAATAATTTCAAAGACAGTCAGTCAGTTATGTGCCATACGTGATACACACTTAGGCGATCATGTATCTTTTGATACGTGACTGAAGAGGCAGATTTTCTGCCGCAGTAAGTTTCCATTTCTTCCTGCGGATGACCAGTTGCCATTCAAGGCTATAGAACCCAGTCTGTCCTGCTATTTACTCATAGCTTGAGAAGAACAAGATTCATACCTTTCCCAAGGGTATTAGCACGTAAGTAAATGGATTCTACTAGAATTCGAACTCGGCTCTCCGATTCAAAGAAGTACAAATATCTAATCTCCTTCAATGTAGGGTACTCTGACTTCAATGTCTGTGTTGTTGCGTTTCAAGAAGGCCCCGTTTAATTCAACAAATATGAAGGTGTCCAGCACCCCAGTCAGAGCCTTCGTCATTTTTTCAATGTCCTCAAAAAGATTGCGCATTTTGCAATCCTAGTATTGCACTCAAATTGAAAGTTGGTGTTTGAAATACAGACTATTCTTAATTATATATTACTGTATACAATATATTGTAGAACAGGTATATTGACCTTGACTTGGCACATAATTAGCAAAAGGTTGCCGACTTATAAAATATATAATTTACTGAAGCTTTACAAATTGTATATGGACAAGATGTATGGCTCAAGCGCATTATTTCTAAATTATTATTCCATCAAATAAGACGCTCATTAACTTCAAAGGGAAATTATACCGAACAATTTAGCTACATTATAATGTAATATTTTATAGAGTGCAGGAGTTTTAGCGCAATTTACAATAAACAATGTAAATTTAAAACATTGCCATATAATGTGTGCTCAGCACTATTTTTTGTTTTTATTAATTATGATCTAACAAATAATCCAATAAATCTTATTCCTTGAGTAGCCATTTTATAATTTTTTTTTACAGTTTTAACGTAAGAAAAGTGAATTCTTTGCTTGTACTGAATCATAATTAGAATTCTGGTTTGAACATATTTTCCATTCAATTTATGTAATACAAAATATATCAACTTTATTTGGATTTATTCTTGAAATAGTAAAATGTCGAAGTTAGTTTTTTAAGCAAAAACCAGCGGAAGTTAGGTATTTCTGTCCTTTTTCTCCAGGCGATATTTAAAACAAAATGCTCAAAAATTGCTAAAAACTATTAATCTATTTTTTGGTGTTAGTAGATATCACAACGAACCACACATTTCATAAAGACTGCAATGTTGTTTTTTCTCAAAAACGTAAAACATCAACATACCCTACTGCCTCTGGGTTTTTTCATCAGTTTGGAAATAAGCAAAAGTTACAAGAAACAAGCTCTGGATTGTACGGATAGTGGGTTACAGTTTTAGCGCACATCTCTCAACTCGAACCTTTAGTTCATAACAAGCAGTGGTTTGAAGGGTGTGGTCACAGTCGTCTCCTTCAATACGATATCTATGTGAACATGATGTCTATGTGAATATGTAGTAAGATCTTGGTAAGTGATTTAAACGGTTTTTAGTCATTAGTCTCCCGCGATAACTTACGAGATGCCTTCCAGAAGTTTTCATATTTTATCAAGCGAGAAAATTATTAATTTCAAAATGCAAAACCTAATCTCCTTCGAAAGACGCAGAGTCATAAACAAGATCTGAAAGCCAGGAAAGACGAATAATTTCCCTTTTAATGAAGTCAGAGGAAGGAGAGGAGGCATTTTCCATGTCTCCTCTGCTTCCTCTGATTTCATAACACCTGTAAGAGCGCTCCAGCCATGTCATGAAGGCCCCATGGAAGGCATCCAAAGAGATGGTTTTCAAGACCTTTGTCACAGCCTCTTTCTCGATGTCTTCAAAACGATTCACATGTTCTCCTTCAGCTTGTGGAACAGCCAAACGTAACGGAGAGAAAGGTATGCATTGATAAGGGTGTCAGGACCCTTGCCACAGCCGTTTTTGTCTTCTCGATGTCGTCAAAACGAATGCCCCTAACATTCTCTTTCAGCTTGAGGAACAACCAAAAGTAACGGAGAGAAAGGTATGCATTGATAAGGGTGTCAGGACCCTTGTCACATCCACTTTCGCCTTCTCGATGTAATCAAAACGAATGCCCCTATGGTTCGCCTTCAGCTTGGGGAACATCCAAAAGTAACGGAGAGAAAGGTCTGCATTGAGAAGAAAACCAGAACCCTTGTCCCAGCCACTTTGGTCTTCTGGATGTCGTCAAAACGAATGCCCCTAAATTTCTCCTTAAACTTGGGGAACATACAAGGGAGAGCAAGTTCTGCATTGAAAAGGTAATCATGACCTTTGCCGCAGCCTTGTTCATGTTCTCGGTGTCGTCAAATCGACTGCCCTGGTGTTTTCTTCAGCTTGGTAAACACAAAAAGTCACGGAGAGCAAGGTCTCTATTGAGACTGTAACCAGGGAAGTTGTCAGGGCCTCTTTCGTCTTCTCCATGATTTCAAAACCACTACTCCTAAGAGTCGCTTCAACTAAAAGTAACATACATAATTTATAATTTATTACATTGGAATCGTAAATACGATACAAATCATCAGACCTAGAAATTCAAAAAGAAATCGGAAAATATAACTCTGGGTGTCTGTTTTTTTTTTCATTTTAATTTTAGGTCAGCGAATCGGTAGTGATTTATGCATCTGAAAATAATTCATATTTCTCTGTATCTCACTCAATTAATCCGTTATTTAACTCCTCTCTTTGAAACTTCTCTCTGTTAAATTTGAATCCCCACCTTCACCTTTAGGCCTTCCTGTTCTTCTTTCTTCTGTTACACCCTCTCCCTAGAGCTCTCATACATTTCCCTCTCACCCTTGTTTTCCACTCCCACACATACACTCTCTCTAAAATTTTGTTTTTTATACCAGGGTTATTTCCGATTTCTTTTTGAATTCGTAGGTCCGATGAATTGGATCGTGATTACGATTCCAATGTAATAAACATGGAATAGTAGTGTTTGAACCTTTTGTATATATATATATATATATATATGAAATGTCTCGGAAAGGGTTATATTTGAACGATGTAGCTAAGTGGTTTTGGCTACTATAACCAAGTAGAATACGGTAGCAGTAATCGTCGTAGTCGCAGGTAAGAAGTGTAGATCAATAGCGTAGTCCAATGGGCGTCGTTATAGACTTAACTCTCAGACTAAGGCTCTTGACTCTCCTACACGTCCGTCGGTATTTAGGCCGGACACCAGACAATCATATTCCAGTGAGGGGGAACATAGGTGTACGCATATTCCATTATATCAATATATACGCCAAAACTATTAGATTAGGCCTTTTCTTAGATGTCCTGCTCAATAGTATACACTTTTCTTAAGCATCTTTTGTGTTACCACTGTTTTAAAACCATGGCTTGTATACACCACATGTGATGCACGGACGTGGAAATCACATATCCTGTGAATAACATATGATGCGCAAGACAGGCCAAGGATTAAAACAATTCCTTGCTTGGTGTACTTGTTTCATTTTGATATCTACAAATTGTAAATTATACGTTGAGCTGGGTTTTTTTGTTAACAATCAAGCATCCTTGTTGTTTAGTCCTTTCTTTTCGCTATCCTTCATTAACTTTTGTAGAAATTCTTGTAGTTTTCATTAGGTTCTGCTATCAAAGCTATGTCATAAGCATGTCTTATGTTGTTTAAATTGTGACCGCCAATAATTAATGTCAGAAAGTTATCACATTTTCATCCTCTTTTGTTATATAGTTGATCAATGTAGGTAGATGCTGAGCGACCAGCCCGTCTCGCTCCCTAGCTAATTGTTCAGAGCAGTAGACCACTCAAGAGGTCTTGTTTTTGCTCGTCAGCAGGGTCCTTCAGATCACATTTTGCATTCGTGTAAGATTGTACAAATATCAAGAATGAGTCGATAGAGCTTTGAATTAGTTGGATGTTGTCTCCAAGAGAAGTTAGGTATAGCTATCAGCATCCGCGTGTAGGTTCCACCAAGCTTGGACCCAAGGGTTTTAGTTAATGTCCAAGAAAAAAAAATCCATTAAAACCTACATGCATTAAAACATCCTTTATGACATTCATTAAACTATCTATTAAACATTTATTAAAACACCATTAATATCCATTAAAACATACATTAAATAATCTATTAAACATCCATTAAAACACTCATTAAACATCTATATAAACAGCCATTAGAACATTCATTAAAACATCTATTAAATATCCATTAAACCAGCTATTAAACATCCATTAAAACATGTATTAAACATCCATGAAAGCATCCATTAAAACCAACACTAGAAAGGATCTCCGTTTGAGTTTGTCTTTTAGATCAGATTTCCAGATTCTGGTAGATCAGATTTCCACATTATATTCATTTTATTCCAGGTGATTCAGGCTTCACTGAAAGTGGTACTTAGGAGGCAAATATTGCAATGTATGATAGAATTGGGTTTGTTATGTTTAATGATATATCAACTCCTTATGAGCCATTTAATGACGTAATTTTATTTTGAGAGCATTGGTATATATATATATTTTTTTACGATGAAAATGTATTGCTGAGAGTTTGTTCTAATGTATTTTCATATTTTCATGTTTGGGGGGTTCCCGCTTTTACCCATGAATGGGAGCAACAGCAATTCAGAGGAGGTTCCACGATCCTGAAAACTTCCCGATCAGAGGCCTTACCGTAGATAGATAGATAGATAGATAGATGGATATGAAGAGGCTGAGATAGACTGATCGATCAATAGATGAATATCTATTCATCTATTGATGAGATGAGAACAGAATTAGATAGATAGATAGATAGATAGATAGATAGATAGATAGAAAGAACCACTATATATAGAAGGAACATGTGAATTTACACCTGAAGGTGTCTGTTTGGAAACTACGTGAGACCTCCAATCTACCGATCAAAGACCTTGCTACCGGATGGTGTTTATCGTCATATACTGAACTGATATGAATAGATTGAGATAGATAGATACATACATACATGCATACATACATACATACATATATACATACAACCTTAGAAAGATAGATAGATAGATAGATAGATAGATGTCAGTGTAATAGAGAGATAGATAGGTATATAGACAAATAGATAGATAAGGAAGAAACTGACATAGATAGATAGATAGATAGATAGATAGATAGATAGATAGATAGATGCATACATACATACATATATACATACAACCTTAGATAGATAGATAGATAGATAGATAGATAGATAGATAGATAGATAGATAGATAAAGGTCAGTGTGATAGAGTGATAGATAGATATATAGACAAATAGATAGATAAGGAAGAAACTGACATAGATAGATAGATAGATAGATGCATGCATACATACATACATATATACATACAACCTTAGATAGATAGATAGATAGATAGATAGATAGATAGATAGATAGATAGATAAAGTCAGTGTGATAGAAAGATAGATAGATATATAGACAAATAGATAGACAAGGAAGAAACTGACATAGATAGATAGATAGATAGATAGATAGATAGATAGATAGATACATGCATACATACATATATACAACCTTAGATAGATAGATAGATAGATAGATAGATAGATAGATAGATAATGAGGAGACCAAGATGTTTATACAATTTGGTATATAATTCATTGTTTTTTGTCATTTTCATTTATTGATTGTAAATATGATTGTAAAATAGATAGATAGATAGGTAGATAGATAGATAGATAGATAGATAGATAGATAGATTGGTTGGCAAGCGCTCTATATCGAAGGAACATGTGAATTCCAACCTGAAGACGTCTGTTTGGAAACTACGTGGAACTTCCAATCTCCCGTTCACAGACCTTGCTGCCGTATGCAGTTTATCATCATTCCCAGGACAATAGGAATTTATGAAGAACCATGAACACCCACGTCCTGTAGGGACACGCTATATATAAGAAAGAGAAATCATTCGTCTTTCCTGGCTTTTCAGATCTTGTTTATGACCCTGCTTCTTTGTATCCAATTTTAAAAATAGTTTTTTTTTCTCTTTATATTTTCCATTTCTTCGTTTGTCTTATTTCCGTTCTTGCTTCTCGAATTTCTGCATTTCTTTTTAAAGCAGTTTGGCTCATCTTATACAAATTACTCGTGTTATACTGAAACTGCCGATCAATGATGAAACACATGACGTCACTGCAAATCACAAACTGCCTCGTTGCGAGAGACACAGCGCAGACAATCTTTCATTTCCTCGTGTTTTTTCTTGTCTTTCTTTCTCTTTTACGAATTTCGCCGTCTACTTAAGCGTTCGATGTACCTTCCTTTTCCTTTTTTTTTGTTTTTTGCTTTTTACTTTTGAACATATATTTCAAGCCTTTAACTTTCTTCTTTTTCTTTCTGCTAATTTTGCGGTTCACTTGACTTTTTTAAAATACGTCAATTCTCTGTCACGATTTTTTTTTTCTTCCTATCGGGTGTAGTCTTCCCAGTTTTAATCAATTCTTTCATTCGACTCTCATTTTTCTTCAATCTTTTTACATTCTTTCTTTTCTCTCTCTTTTTCTTCGTCTTATTCTCTTTGACATTACCCTCTCATATATTCGCTTTCAAATTTCCTCTTTCTTTATTTCTTATTCTTGTTACTCTCTCTATTTTATTATATACGCTCTTTCTTTTCTTCTTTTCACTTTTCTTTCTATCTTTTTACATTGTCTTTCTCTCCTCTCTTTTTCTTCGTCTTATTCTCTTTGACATTACCCTCTCCTATATTCGCTTTCAAATTTCCTCTTTCTTTATTTCTTATTCTTGTTACTCACTCCATTTTATTATATACGCTCTTTCTTTTCTTCTTTTCACTTTTCTTTCTATCTTTTTACATTCTGTCTTTCTTTTCTCTCTCTTTTTCTTCGTCTTATTCCCTTTGACATTACCCTCTCATATATTCGCTTTCAAATTTCCTCTTTCTTTATTTCTTATTCTTGTTACTCTCTATTTTATTATATACGCTCTTTTCTTTTCTTCTTTTCACTTTTCTTTCTATCTTTTTACATTGTCTTTCTCTCCTCTCTTTTTCTTCGTCTTATTCTCTTTGACATTACCCTCTCATATATTCGCTTTCAAATTTCCTCTTTCTTTATTTCTTATTCTTGTTACTATCTCTATTTTATTATATACGCTCTTTCTTTTCTTCTTTTCACTTTTCTTTCTATCTTTTTACATTGTCTTTCTCTCCTCTCTTTTTCTTCGTCTTATTCTCTTTGACATTATCCTCTCCTATATTCGCTTTCAAATTTCCTCTTTCTTTATTTCGTATTCTTGTTACTCTCTCTATTTTATTATATACTTTTTCTTTTCTTCTTTTCATTTTTCTTTCTTTCTTTTTTTCGTCATCGTTCATCGTCCGTTTTTCTTTTTCGTTAATGCATTCCCTTTCTATTCTACTTTTTACAATTTTCTTACAGTGTTTCTTTCAGATAGCCCTGACTTCACCCGTTTCACATCTTCGATCTCTTTGTCATAATCCTCCATTCTTTTACGTTTACTCGAGTTAATTTTTAAAATTATTTTCACCTTTTCATCATCGACTACAATTCTGTTTTCCTTCCCTGCGTTTTAATTTTATTTCCCTAACCTATTACTTTTTTAATTTCCTCTCTGCAATTCTCGGTCTAGTTTTCTTTCGAATAAACCCTACTTTATTCGCATCAAATTTAATATCTTCGTACACCTCTCTGCTTCTCTGTCTTCCTCCATCATTCATTTAAATTTTCTCACATTATCTTTTTTTCTCATTGATTATTTCTCGTTTTCTTTCTCTACATTTTTCTATAACTTATCTGCAGGTCTCTCTTTATACATTTTCTATAACCCACACCCACTTCTTGTCATATTTTCGTTCTCTCTTATTCTCTTTTCTCTTAGTCCACCATTCTTCAAGTTCTATTCCATTGTTCTTAAAAGATATCTTCCTTTCCGTATTCTGTTCACTTCTTTTTACCGTCTCTTGTTTTCTGTGTGCATTTTTCTTTCCCGTTCCCGTTGGCGCCATTGCTGCTGCCGTATCGTTTTCTACCTGTAGGTGAGCAGCTTTCTTTTTGGTTTGATTGCAGGGAAACATGAGCAATTTGTTTCCACATGACCCTTAATACCATTGAGTAAAATGGACTTTACTTTCACTTTCACTTTCACTTTCCTTGTTCCTATTACATCCTCTTTACCCCTACTTTCATTGCCTTTTAACGTTGCTTTCTTGCTTTTCATACCGACTTCCTATTTTGTTCGTAACCCATTACTAACCGATTTTCCTCTACAATTTCGCTCTCTATTTTTCTTGGTTTCCGTATCATGACAATTTACAACGTTACACACACACGTATGTATGTATCTTTGAGTGTGTATAAGCTATCACATCCTTTACCAAATGGATGTGCTAACTAAATGATGTTTAAAAGGAGTATTTTTTTCCAAAAAATCAAATCTTAAACTTGTTTTAACAAAACCATTTAAATAAACTAATGGACTTCGATATTTTTTATCATCATTTTCTTTCTTTCTTTTTTTCCGTGCTTCATAAATGACATTCGTTTTTAATAGTGTACAGGCTGTTGCTCAAATAGTAAAGACGTTCGTTGTTAAGATACAGATTGCTATGCAGTAAGTGCACTTGAAGATCGAACTCAGCAGGGTGTGCAGCAGAGGTATTGGCCTGGTTTTCAGTGAAAGTCGATCAAAACTTAATTCCTGGTCTAATGTAATTTTAAAATGGTTTTTCAGAAATACTAGGGATTGTCTCTGTTTTAGTTATAAACAGGAACATTTCTAGAGTACATTACTTAAGAGTACCCTGCTTAATAGGACCTTACTTAAGAGTACACTACTTAAGAGTACCCTACTTAAGAGCACATTACTTAAGAGTACCATACCTAAGTTTACCCTACATAATCGTACACTACTTAAGAGTATCCAACTTAAGACTACATTATTTAAGAGTACCCTACTTAAGTGTAGCCTACTTAAGATTGCATTACTTAAGAGTGCACTACTTAAGAGTACCCTACTTAAGAGTACATTACTTAAGAGTACCCTACTTGAGAGTACCCTACTTGTGAGTACACTACATAATAGTACCCTACTTAAGACTACACTACTTAATAGTACCCACTTAAGAGTACATTACTTAAGCGTGCTCTACCTAAGAGTACCCTACTTAAGCGTACACTACTTAAGAGTACCCTACTTTAGAGTTTATATTCTCTTTCTCAATTCATAACCCACTTAAAAAGCTACCGTTCTGAATTGAGGCCTGGTAAAATAATGGATAGCAGTTCGGATTCTAGTCAAGTTTATTACATTCACGCTTCTAGCGCTAAAATAGGTAAAATAGCAGGGTAGACTGGGTAGTATAACCTTGGATGGGAACCAGTGTAGGAACAGGACTACTCAGAATTCAAAACACTGCTGCTTTGTAGGCCCTGCCTCTTTAGGTAACTTCAAAAACAAATTCACATCCACATGTCATTTCGAAGAAAGTATCTGGTCCTATTAGTTCGCACGGTGACAGAAAATAATGGATTGTTGGGGTTTAGTACAATGATTCAAACAAACACAAAACTGATTCACTGTACGGCGGGGCTCCTCTTCCCACAGCTATGGTTATTTAGCAGGACAGATATGACACTATAACCAGGGTTGGAAACCAGTCTAGGAAAAGAAAAAAAAAACTCTGCATTCAAACCACTTATAGGTTCTGCCTCTTTAGGCAAAGGCTAGAATGAGGTAAATTCAAAAACGAATCCACCCCGCTTATTATCTCGAAGAATGGAACTAGACCCGCTTCTTCGAGCCGCGACATTAAATAAGGGTCTGCTCGGGTCCCAAACAAACACAAGACTGGGACACGGCAGCGTGGGCCTCTCTGATTTAGGCCCACTCACCCAGGTACTTTAAACGACAACAGTTCTAGAAAGCAAGATGCTATCATAGAATTTCGGTGAAGAGGTGAAATTACAGTAAAGATTCGCTAAAGGTAAGTGAATGTTTATAGAGAGGTTTCACTTGATAAATTGACACAGTGGAAATACTAGCGAACAAAGAGAATAAGACCTCAGTGATATACTCAACAGTAGCAAATCAGCTGTTGTTGCCAAGGAGGATAATTTCACATGAAATAAGTTCAAATTGCCAAACTTGGTGATAATCTTCAGATCAGGTATGGTGGAGTAATGGATAGCGGCTCGGATTGAGGAATCGGAGAGCCGAGTTCGAATTTCAGTCCATTCACTTACTTGCTAATACCGTTGGGAAAGGTATGAATCCTCTTCTCTCCGCAGCTACATCTCGGATTGAGGAATCAGAGAGGCGAGTTCTATATCCTTGGATGCAGAAAGAAATAGGAAAAAAAGTCTGCCCCGTCAGTCATGTATCGAAAGATACATCAACACCTAAGCGTGTACCCCGCATGGCATGAGTGACTTTCTAGTTGAATCCATTACATTTACATGGTATCACTGATTGAATCCATTACATTCGCATGGCATGATTGACTTTCCAGTCGAATCGATTACATTCACTTACGAGCTAATACCCTTGGGAAAGGTATCAATCCTCTCCTTCCCCAACCCAGCTATGGGTGCATGATCGCCTAAACGTGTATATCTCACATGGCACATAAGTGACTGATTTTCCAGCCGAAGCCATTATATTCACTTACGTGCTAATAGGCTTGAGAAAGGTATGAATCCTTTTCTTCTCCCACAAGCTATGGATAAATAGCAGGGTAGACCGGGTTCTATAGCCTTGGATGGGAACAGGTCTACCACAGAAAGAAATGGCAACCTGCTGCGGGAAAAAAAATCCACCTCGTCAGTCATGTATCGAAAGATAAATTATCGCCTATCGCGTATCATACATGGCACATAGCTCTCTGATGTGAGTATAATCGTTTGGTTAGTAATAGTTCTACGTAAAGTTTGTTCCAAGAAAGCTATCGATAAAATGCAGAGAAACTTTCTTGCTGAAAGATTTTAACCTGGAGCAACGGTGATTCTCATGTATTTGTTTAAATGATGAAGGTTCTTGGTGGGAAAAGGTTTTCTCATGAGGTTGAAGTTAAACTCATGTGGCTTAGAAAGTATCGATGAAGATGGTCTGCAAATGCGGGATATCAGGTCTGAGAATGAAAGAGACTTTGTCAAAGAATGTACTTAAAAGTAGGATAAACGCGACCCTATCTCAAAATACCGTCTATGGTTCTAGTATGAAGTCTTTGATAATTAGTGAAGACTAAACGTTACTTTTTGACCGATATTCGCATAATTATCGAAAAAGGAGCCCATGTTGAAGAAATCGTTTAAATCACAGAAAAACTTTCTTTATAAACACACACACACACACACACACACACACACACACACATATATATATATATATATATATATATATATATATATTATGAAATGGACAAAGTCCGACAATTATTTATGATTTTTTTTGTTTATACATTCTGTTTATAGATACAAATATTTAAGTAAATGCTCTGTTTATAATAAACAGTATTAAATAACATTTACCGGAGGACGAATATTTTCTATGAAAATTTCTCAGACATTCAGGCCGATAAATGTTGTTAATACTGTTTATTATAAACAGAGCAGGTACTTAAATATTTATATCTATAAAAAGAATGTATAAATAAAAATGTCTTATATATTTCATATATAAGATATATATATATATATATATATATATATATATATATATATATATATATATATATATATATAACAAATAAATATATATATATTTATTATATATGAATATATATATATATATATTTATTATATAACTATATGTATGTATATATATATATATATATATTTATTATATAACTATATGTATATATATATATAATATATATATATATATATATATATATATATATATAACTATATAACTATATATATATATATATATATATATATATATATATATATATATATATATATATATATATATATACATATATATATAAATATATATATATATATATATTCATATATAATAAATATATATATATTTATTTGTTATATATATATATAGCGAGACTCTTCACGAAAGCGAATTGAGTCACTGTCAGTCACTGGGCATGTTTCTAAAAAAATAAATATGCTAAAAATCCACCTTCATCCCTATCGTGCGCCGACGGCTTGGTGGTTAGAAGCTCCGACTGACACCAATTCAGTCGGGTTTCGATGTCTAGCCGCACTGATGAGCTGTAAACAGCGAAACAGTCTGTCTGTGGATGACGTTATATATATATATATATATATATATTTATAATATAATAGGCTCAAATACTAATATTCCATGGTTATAATTTATTACATTGGAATCATAATCACGATCCAATTCACCAGACCTACAAATTCAAAAGCTTTTCGAATTTGTAGGTCTGATGAATTTGGTCTTGATTACAATTCCAATGTAATAAATTATAACTATGGAATATTAGTATTTGAGCCTTTTTATATTATATTCTTGTTCTGTCCTCGATATTGAACTCTACCGGGATTCTCTATTCTTGTGAATTAATATACATATACTGACCACTAATATATATATATATATATATATATATATATATATATATATTAAAGGATTTTTATTTACATAGTATTATATAATTATTGTTAATTTATATTGCCTCTCCAGCCAAAGTGTCAGCCTTTCCTGTGACGTCACATTGTATCTAATGTACAAATGGATACTCGACAAATCAAGAGCATCCATTTGTACAATTTGGATTTGAAGTTGTATTAGCATCTTGCCTCACGTGGACGTTTTTGATTGGTTGTCCCACTGTCTACTTATTCTGTTTTGCTTCTTTACATTTCTATATCACCCTAATTGTATCTTTATCTATTCCCCTTTCTCTTTGGAGAAGGGATTATATCTCTGCCTTTCTTTCCTTCTCGCTCTTCTTATTCTTTTTTATAAGACTATTCTTTATCCTTATTTCTTTTCCTTCTTTTGTTTTTTTGTTAGAATATATCTTGTGTCAATCAGCAATATTATTGCGATTAATGGCGAAATCACTTTTCTAGTAGAAACATAATGTATGCATTAAAATACTGTTAATCCATTGAATGATGTGATCCTCATTTATAAAACTGTTGTCAGATGTTTCTAGTGTATATTTTTTTAAGTTAAGCAAGTACTTTCGAAGAATAATTCCTTCATCGTCAGGCTGTAATTTTTTCCTTTAAAGTTAAAACTTGAAGAAGAAATAATTGTTTGTAGACCGAAAGATGTTTTTTAAAGAGTGTGCTACATATATATATATATATATATATATATATATATATATATATATATGGTATCAAATGACAATTGGTAAAAATCTTACATTTTGCCGACGCGTTTCGTCTTCCGACTTTTTTTCAAGGCAAAAATAAAATCGAAATGTTTTTGTTGTTATAGTTGCATTAAAAATCCAAATTTAAAAAGATAGACGCTTCTGTCTAAGCCTTTTTCTTCTGGTTAATTACCTTTATAGTAAGGGATTATTATTTTTTTTTTCCATGTCGACAATATAGTTAAATTCCCAGATGAATTCTGTGAACAAGGCAGATTGGTATCAAATGACAATTGGAAAAAAATCTTACATTTTACCGACGCGTTTCGTCTTCCGACTTTTTCAAGGAAAAAATGAAATCGAAATGTTTTTTTTTTTCAATTGTCATTTGATACCAATCTGTCTTGTCCACAGAATTCATCTGGGAATTTAACTATATATATATATATGTTCATATAATATTCATTCTATATCAAATTTCTAGTTTATGTGTGGAGAATTTAAACACTTAAATTACTTTCAAACGTAAAAAAAAAAAAAAACATTAAAAATATAAAAATCTGTGTTTTTCCAGATTGGCCGATACTTGCTTTTCTTTATTCGCGGGAACAGATTGTAAGGAAGTAAATATTAAAAATTGTAATAACTCTTACCTACCACCACATGATGAGATGTTATTAATGGGCATTGTAACATGGGTGTAGCAATTACATATATTCGAATGTAATATCCTATAATAAAGAATTATTCTCCGATTTCTTTTTGAATTTGTAGGTCTGATCCGTCTCTTGATTTTGTCGAGGACCCGGAGATGAACAGCGGGAGCAGCACACCATATATGGCAGCAGAATTCCATGCAAGGACAAAAATTCTAAAGCGACGAGCGACAAAGATTTGCTTAACCACTACAATGTGGCTATCCTAAGATAGCGCGAGCCCCTGAAAGGGATGATTTATTATCCGTGGATGTTATCTTAAATATACAGGGTGTTTCAAAAAATTTCATATACTTTGAGATGTAAATATCACAGAAAGTACATGATTAAGGCAAATTAAATTAAAATGTATTAATGTTGAAGATCATAAGATTTATTCTTCCAAATCTGAATGAGAAATTCAAAAGCATGTGGATTATGTGAACGATTTCACAAATGTGAAGATTGTGGTCGTCCGGATCCTTTTGCTCTGCACAGACAGCCTTCCTCTTTGAACTTTTTATGCCATCTATAAATCTGCATTCCTGTTGGTGACTTTCTAGAGAACTCTCTCATAAATGCACGCTGCACAGTCTTGTTTGACTGTGTTCTAGCAAACTCCAACACACAAAACGCCTTTTCTTTTCTAGTAAATAGCATTTTTATACCTGTAAAGAAAAATATTAAAGATTAAAGAACAAAAATACAAATAAGAAAAAAACACAAAAACATAAAGACATAAAAACATAAAACAAACATTAAACATAAAGATGCTATTAAAATTTGAAGTCATTTGAAGGAGATCTAACAAAGTTATTAGATTGCGAAATGATATCAAATTTTTTGAAACATCCTGTATAACATACTGCCATAAATGAATAATTACCGACACCGACGTTCTAAAGTGACACTCTGGACTAATGAATATATATTTTCCGCTAGGTGTATAAATAGCGGTGTTAGGCTACTGACTGCAGTGACTGCAGTGACTACTGTATGGAACTATCTAGTTGAATTAGTGTGAAATATTAAGCGTCGATGATTTGGCTTTTGATTTAGGTTTTACCCGACGTCAAGCCGAGCCGCCTTACTAACAAGATATTCACTGAAATGGTTAATTATATTTGGCGGACTTTTACTTCTTTGTTCTTGTTAAGTATTTATTTGCGGTTGTAATTAAATGGCGTTTTACCGTAACATTAAAGTCTTTAGTTATACTTAATTATTAATAGCCACCATATTTCGCAAAAAATACAATAGTTGCTCAATGTCGTGAATATTTACATTTAAAAATACATTTACATTACAGAGCATATAAATACATCTAAAATCCATACGTTAAAGATAATTTTTTTTTAAACTTTACTAATTGACTTTTTGTATGAATGATAAATTGAATTGCACCGCATATTTGATTTAAAAGAACTGATCCAACGTGCAAATTTTCCGTATAACAACTAAAGTATTAATGTATTTATTGTGACTGCACACTCAACACGTTTGTATCATTTATTAATAACGCATTTAAATATATATATATATATATATATATATATATATATATATATATATATATATACAAGTATATAATTGGTATATACGGAATGAATTCCAATAACCAACAATTACTATTCTTAAAAGAGTGCTCAATACAAAGTAGAGCAGATATAATTATTTTTTATAAAAAAAAAAACTGAAACTTTTAAAACCATTTATTTTATTTTCAACATCATCACTTGATAAGACACAGAGAGTGTTGAAACAAAATGGCTATTTTTGTAGTGATTTTATAACATACTTACGTTATAATTTTTTTTTTTTATAAAAAATAATTATATATATATATATATATATATATATATATATATCGATTCGAGTTATGTTTTTCGTCACCGATGCTACCTGAATTTTACCAAAAGCAAAATGTTTTTCATGCCTGATGATGACCGGAGGAACAGTCGAAAGTACTTGCATATTTAAGAAAGTCATAATAGAGTTCATAATTTTAATAAACAAGGATCATAACATTCATTAAGTGATTAGTAGGTTAATGCATCTTTAACTTTCTGGATTAATGACTGTTTGGTTCTAAGAACTGGTCAGCTGGATTCTCATAAGTAAAAAAAAACAACGGTAGATTCCTCCATATATAGAGGAAGGAATGGCAAAATTGTTCAAATCGTGTAACTGCATACGATAATTGTCCATCAAACAAAATGTTTAACATCCAGAAAAAAAAAAAAAATAAAAGAATAAAACACGAAACTAATTGAGATTCTTTTTTCCAGGGTTTCAGATAAGACGTTTAGATATCTTGATACCATTAGTCTCACTGAAAAACTCTTTGAGTTATTGAGCTAGAAAGAGAACAGGTTAAAATCCTTTTGTGTCAGGTCCACTATGTCTTCCCCAATGGTGAGAGGAAAAGATCCCGCAGGCTTTCAGTAATGGTACCAATATTCACACTCTGGAACCATCAAGAGAACGGTGAATGAGTTTAAAAAAGAAAGTAATCCTAGAGAGGAAAACTGGATCAGAATGTCACTACAGGAAAAGGGATCCTAATTTCAAATTAGTGATAGAGGGATCAATTAAAACATGAAAAGATTATAAAAAGATCATAAAAACAGATCGACAGATAGACTGACATATATAATTGACTGATTTATAGATACATAGATACTTATGTACAGAATGAGATAGATACGAACATATATATATATATATATATATATATATATATATATATATATATATATATATATATGATAGGTAGATGGATAAAGACAGACAGACAGACAGACAGACAGACAGATATAAATAGACTGAGATGGATATATATATATATATATATATATATATATATATAGATAGATAGATATGAATAGACTAGGATAGATAGATAGATAGATAGATAGATAGATAGATAGATAGATAGATAGATAGATAGATCGATATGAGACAGACATATATAAATAGACTGAGATGGACAGAAATATATAGATATGAATAGACTATGATATATAGATAGATAGAGAGATAGATAGAAAAATATATATATACCTATCTATTCATATATATATATATATATATATATATATATATATATATATATATATATATATATATATATATATATATATGAATAGAAAGGTAGATAGATAGAGAGATAGAGACAGACAGACAGATATAAATAAACTGGGATAGACACACACACACACACACATATATATATATATATATATATATATATATATATATATATATATATATATATATATATAGAGAGAGAGAGAGAGATATGAGAGAGATATGATAGATAGGATAGATAGATAGATAGATAGATAGATAGATAGATAGATATGAACGCACTGGAGATAAATTGATACGGGTCGAATCAGATACATAGAAAGATAGGTAGGTAGGTGCTTGGTAGGTGGGCAGGTGGGTAGGTAGAGTGAGAGTGAGAGAGAGAGAGTAAGAGATAGAGGTGGTTATTGTCTCCTGGCCGTCTTCAAGCCTGGATAAAGGGACAAAGCTGTTTGTATGCCAAAATTTAGGAGTGTTTTCAATTAAAATCCTTATTATATCTTTTTGCTTTCCAACACGAACGGGCTATTTTTTTTTTTGTCCGTCTGTCGGATATTTCTCTCCCTCTCCCTCTTCTTCTCGCACTGCCCCTCTCTCTTTGTCTTTCTCTCTCTATCTTCTACTTCTCTATCACTCTCTGTGATTCGTTTTCCTGCATTGTCTAATTTTTTTCAGAAAGCTTATTCATTTTGCATTCAAAAGGCCGTTTTTACTCCAAGTGTGCCCACCTAAAAAATAAACGGGAATAAATCTTTTGTCTGCGTTGACTCTGCAATTTCTTTGAAAATTTTCGTCTTCCATTGTCATTCACTGACTCTGCTCATTTTATTTTATTTTTGTATTCTTTTTAGCCTCATATATATATATATATATATATATATATATATATATATATATATATATATATATATATATATATATATATATAAATTTCTGATTGATAATTATTGACTTCAAGCAGCATTTAATTAACACTTTCCCTTTTAAAGAATGTTTTTTAACTAGATTTTAATTATTTATTTGAGCGAAATGCCATTTTGTTTTCGTCAAGCGTTTTGCGTAAATTCATTGGCCGATAAAATGAGAAAGAGCAAAGAATGAAATGAAATGAAATGAATGAATGAATGAGAAGAAATGGGAATGAAATGAAAAGATGGGAGAAAGAAAGAATTCAAACTACTAAGAAAAAATAAATCGATGAAGAAATGAATAAATTAATGAATGAGTGAATGAGAAATATGAATGAATGAAAGTGGGAAATTGAAAAGTGGAAAAAAAGAAAGACAGGAAGTATATAGAAGAAAAAAAATTAAGACGTAGAGAAACAAAGAAAGACAGAAAGAAAAGCAGAGAAAAAGAAAGAAAGAAAGAAAGAAAGAAAGAAAAAAACATAGAAGAACAGAGAAAAAGAAAGATAAAAAGAAAGAAAGCCAGAAAAAAAGACAGAGAAACAAAGAAAGACGAAAAGAAAGAAAGACGAAAAGAAAGAAAGACGAAAAGAAAGAAAGAAAGACAGAGAAAGTAGAAAGACAGAAGGCAAAACAGAGAAAAAGGAAAAAAGAAAAACACACAGAAAAATAGAGAAAAAGAAAGAAAGATGTAAAAATAGAGAGAAAGAAAGAAAGAAAGAAATGTAGTTAAAAAAAGAAATTAATAAATGAATGTAAAAGAAGACTGCGAGAAATATCTATGAATTAAATGAAAAAAAAAATGGAAAAATGAAAGAAAGCATACAAACAGAAATTTAAAGAAAGAATAAAAGATGGAAAGAAAGAAAAAAAACAAAAACAATGAATGAATGATACAGGAAAAATGACAGAAAGAAACAAACAGTTCTTAGAATAATGAAGGAAAGGAAGGAACAAATCAATGAATAAATAAATGAAGGAAGGAAAGCGAAGAATGCCAAAAATAAATATGAATAAATGAAACGAAAATGTGAATAAGAACAAAATAATAGAAATATTATTTAGAAGAAAGAAAGAATCAATGAATGAATCAAAGAGAAAAATAAATACGAATAGATGAAATGGAAAAATGGTAAAAACAAAGAATACATAGAATTCTTAAAAGAAAGAAAGAAAAAAAGAAAGAAAGGAATGAATGAAAGAGAAGAATACGTTTTCCAATTGAGAGCCATTATCCATTCCACCAAGTGCACATCCAAGCTTATAGTTGCTGGTATTCCGAAACGGTCACCCATGTAGGTACTGACAACGCACGCTCTTGCTTATCTTCGGTGATTGATGTTTCAGCGTGATATGGCTGTAAGTTTAATGACAATGCAGGAAATTTCGCACTCCATTATTCACTCTTCATTAATTATTTCCGATCTTCATCAGGTAAATCCAGGTTCACTTTTATATTTACAGACGCTCTATCTCTTATATAAAGCACTTTATTCCATAAATATAGCACACTTTAAGAGTATTCGACAGAATGCAGAAAGCACTGGACGGCCATTTCGTCCTATATTTGGGACTCACCAGCTGTGCGCATCCACTACCGAGAATTGAAACCCTGACAGTTAGGTTGCCAAGCAAACATTATACCAACTGTTCCAATGGGCCTCGGTGACAAAGAGATTACAAATCAGACTCAATATAGCGCCGCTCGCTCACATATTCCGTGGTGGAACTATTACTGAGTTCTCTGTAACCATAGGACTGTGCCCCTGGAGCCACGACTATTCTCACCAAGCCGCTCACTCTAGAGCATTAGAAGCCGGTTCAAGCATAGTATACACAGAGAGAAATTATTAGAAGGATTTTAGCAGTGCTTTCTGCATTCTGTTGAAGTTTCTTTCAGACTCGATGAATTACTTAAATATAATTATCAAATCCTCCTAATAATTTCTATCATATATATATATATATATATATATATATATATATATATATATAGGTGTATCTTTTCTATTCCTTATTTACTATTGCTCAGTTATTACTCGCCACTTTTTACTGAGTCCAAGTACACACTGCCCTTCCCAGGGTTTGAACTCACAATTATTAGATCAGCAAATACACCAACCAATTCTTTAACCTGCTAGGCTATTGTCCCGTGAAAAAACTTTACGCCGTAAACTGATGTGTTCTCGGAAATTGTCCAGAATCTACTGTCATATCAGAGAATTGATATTACAATGCAGTTACGCATTTTTGGTCTTTTACAAACTTTTCCTGTTTCTAAATATTTAGTTTAGCTTTTGAAAAAAAAAATAGTTATAAATGTGAAGAAATCTTTTTGAATTCCTCAGTTCGTTTCATAGAACATCAAAACCTCACTTTAACTCTGATTTGGGTTATAAGTCCACTTTCGGCCAAAATATCGTTTTGGGCCGAAAGTGAAACTCCGTTTTGGATTGAAATTCTATCTTTAATATATATATATATATATATATATAATATGTGAAAATATATAGAAAATAGGAAGGAACTGGTTAGGTAAATAATCCAAAGTCCCTTAGTATTTTAGTTATTATTTTTTTAAAAATAGTGCTCTATCTTTAAATCATAAACTATTTGGAAATTCAACTATACTGAATTCTTCAAATCACAAACTTCTGCGGAACTTCAAGACCTCACGTCATGAAACCTTAACTTTGATTCCTTGGCATTCCTTTGGAGCTACTTTTAAACTCATTATAAATTAAAATTTTTAAAATCGCTGACTTAAAAATAAAAAAAAGAAGAATTTTTAAATGTTCCTTCCTCATCTGGACAGAAATCTCAATGCCAGATATTCAATCACCAGATGAAGGTTAGATTTTCAATCTCTGGATCATCCTGATTCCAGAAAATTATAATATGTCTATGTAGAGTAAATTTGACCCGAGTTTTGTTTTTACAGTAAAGATTCACCCTGTAAAACGTGCGGTGGCCACTGGATATAGAAGGGTATGTTAAGGGATAGTTTATATCGATAGAAGCGGAAGTTAAGAGTTAAGTCTAAACTTGAAAAGCTTGTCTTGTTCGGGGAGGCATCCTTTTGGGAGTATGTTCCACAGGGCAGTGGTTCGCGTTTGAGTGGAACTTGCTTCTTGCCAATGGAATACGGGGACAATGTTGGAGGTTTGCTTCTATGTATGTGGCACGGCGGGTCCTAACTATTATGATCCAACCTGGTCGAAACAAAGAATGTAGATCGTTCGAGCTCTTTCCATGATAATAGCGATAGATCAGTTTGATACTCCCCACATCCCGCCTGTGAGAGAGAGGTTGGAAGGTGGAAAATAATTATCTCACAACAAGGACTCGGAGATGATTTTGAACTCTATCAAGATTGGAAAGTGTGGCCTGGACAGTTCCCGCCTAAATATGGCAACAGTACACTATTTTGGGCTTGATCTGGAACTTATACAGGTAGGGAATAGCAGGAAGAGTCAGGTACTTACTGGAACGTAACAGGGAGTCGGTCATTTTACCTACATCTTTAGCGATGGGTTGTATATAAGTGTTCCACTTGAGGTCGGGAGTGAGTTTGAGGCCCATTCTAATAACTGAAAAGTGATTCTGTCCTATATAATAAATGCAAATGTCAGTGTGTTACTGTGTTACACTTTTAAACTTCCCTTCTAAAGTCCGTAGCTCAACATCTGCCATTTTAGAATACGGTCAACTTTGTGACTAAATATAAAACATTGCGGGCCGGATTCGAACCCGCAATCCTGAAACTTATGTTTCCCAAATTGTCATTACTGTGAGTGTTTTCGGATTCAGCCATCTTGGCTTCTACTGATGAAAACAATTAAAGGGATACAACTCTCTAACTTTTAATAGTTTAGGTTCAAATAAAAAAAAAAAAAAAAAACTCTTCTCAAATTACAGTGTTTCAAAATAAAACTGTCCGTGTTTTCAACTTTATTTCTAGAGGCCGTAGCCCAACATGTCATGCCATTTTGGAATCAAGCCGATTCCGTCAGCGAATTAAAAACATTCTCGGCCGGATCCGGATCTGCAATCCTGAAATTTTAGATTTCCAAGTTTTTATTACTGCGATGGTTTTCGGCGATTTTTTACGTGATTTTTTAGACGAAATTTTTGTACGATAACAATTTTTGTAATTTGGAAATAAATTCGGGAATAATTGAAATTATATTGCGAAATCCAGCGAAAATCATCCATGAAATAGAAAATAATTTTTGTAGGGAAAATAAGGACGTTGAAACTTTCTTAAATCAAATGGCGGTAGAAGAATTTTCGTTGAACTTTTAAAAGGTAAGCTTAAATATTAATGTAATACTTAAATGCAGCGATCAGTTTTGAGTTCTTCTGTAGTTTATTGTCGCCTATCACATCTACTTCTCCCTACCTATTGTAATGAATGTCTAATCAAGAATCCTCCACAGGAGCTTGCTTAAATGCCACCCAATAGGACGGCTTTTAAGCTAGTTTCAAATATTCCTTCCAATTTATCCAAAATGGCTGCAGCCTTGAAATAAAAGTTCAAATTCCCAGTCGGGAAGTCAACAATATGAATCTATAATGTGTTGATTTGCATTTCTATGCATTTATTCTAATGTTTAAGTCCAAACGGTGAAAGGGGCGAAGGGTGTAAGTGTTCCTCTTGGTGACGGTAATGAGATGATGGGTATAATAAGGAGCAATAACAGACAGGGAAAGAGACAAAAGATGGTTTTATTTATGAGAAAGAGAAAGTTACAAAGAAAATAAATTCGGTGGATTGAACAGGGTCATAACACTTTCCTTCTTCACGTTTCCTTATATGGTGCGGCAAAAATAATTCCTACATATACCTCACAGAAATACCCCCCCCATAATAGTAAGACATCAGTTAGATGAAGACAGTATTACCACCAATGACTTACCATTAGATGGGATGTACTTCTGGGCCATATATGTGGAAGCGCAGAGCCGAGTTCGAATTCCAGTCGAATCCATTACATTAATTTACGCGCTAATACCCTTGGGAAAGGTATGCATCCTCTTCCTCTCCCTCCAGCTATTTGTAAAATAGCATGACAGACTGTTTTCTCTAGCCTTGGATGGCAACTGGTCTAGGAGAAGGACAACTCTGAATTCAAAACCTGCGGAGGGTCGTTTAGGAACCTTGTGGCATTCGGTGAACCAGGTCTCTGTATTCGTCCCTTCAAAAAGTGTGGATGGTGCTGCACGAGGCCTTCACCACTATAATCAAATCTCATGTGCGGGTGTCGGGCTGTCGGTTTCCTGGAAACTGATCTGCTTGACCCTCATACGTCGACGGGAGGGTCGATTATATATATTTAAATAATTTATTTTTTTTTTTTATGGTACAAAATTTAACGATAGCCAAGATTTATATGGCATTTTTAAAAAGCGCAAAAAGAACAACCGATTTCGTACAAGATTTATCAAGTTTATTTTCTGGGATATAAAAATATATATAATCGTGTAAATTCAATTAATATAACGAATGGAAGGGAAAAAATGAATTTCAAGAAAACTAGTGCAATAACATTCATAGCCACAAGCATTCCCTCTGTTTACAAAGGGAAGGCCCACGAGATCTGATATACAAGGACTCTAGAAACTTGAAGTGATATGAAAAATGGGACTTAAATAAAATCGAAAAACGGTCCGCACTAAAATCAAACACTGTAATAGAAGAGCCAGAAGTGTTGGTTACATGGTTTTTCCTAGCATCCGTATATATATATATATATATATATATATATATATATATATATATATATATATATATATATATATATATTTTAGCATAATGAGAAAGAAAAGTAAGATCCGGTGTTCTTATTAATTATTTTTATTTAAAAAACCCAAAGAAAACAAAGCGCTCAATAAATTCAGCAGAACATAATCATTACAAATTTACTAATTAATTTTTAGTTTCTGTTTCTGAAACATGGTAATTCCTGTGTAGCGATAGGACCATCATTTTAAATTAGTAAATATATATATATATATATATATATATATATATATATATATATATATATATATTAATGTAATTATTATTGAAATTACTTCGCTAACATATTTAATAAAGCATTAACTTACCAACCACTCGTTGAATGACGCAATCCTTATGTTTAAAATCGTAAGATTGTGTAGATGTTCTATTGCTAGTACTTGCTTTCAATCTTCACGTTTCAAATTTATGAAAATGTCATAACGTTTTCATCGTTAGCATTAATATTTTTTTCATTTCAGGTAAATTTCCAAGACAAAAGTAATTAACTTTTACTGATTAATTCTTTTGTATGATTACTGCTTTATAATATATATATATATATATATATATATATATATATATATATATTGGTTTGCTTTTATAGATATAATTTAAGTTTTTTTTAAATTAGGCTGTATTAATTACATTTACCGAGAAATTTCATAAAAAAATGCGTTCTCTAGCAAGAATCAAACCTCTAACTCTAATGCAAACTATCATTTGATATATATATATACATACATATATATATATATATATATATATATATATATATATATATATATATATATACACAAGTGCTGGGTTACCCTTAACAGAGCGTGGTATCACTCCAGGTAGAAGGGATACGTTAATACGTTAAATAGATAATGGTTATCCCTATACTTGAACAGGTTAAGATTGTAGTGATCGAGGAATCATCCTCTTGGGAGCCGGTTTCACAGAACAGCTCTTCGAGTGGAACTTTCTTCTCTCTGATGGAATATGATGGGAATATTGGTGGTTTGCTACAATATGTGGCATGAGGATTAAACAAAACGGAGGTTGGAAATAAAATGATAATCTTTATAACATCAAAAAATACAATACTCGCCAGCGGCGTGAAATAGGTAAACCACTTCTTGTGGTGGACTACATAGACACCATATAACACACACTTACAATAGTGTCCAACATATTTACGAGGATTGGGACTTACCTATTAATGTTCATAGGTACGGTATATAACAATGTCAGACATTACTTCCTGTTTGCGGATCAGGATACACTTCTTTGATAATAGCAACAAAGATAAACTTGTTCGTCCGGCTGTATATAATGTGATTCATGGCAATTCATAGATAATATCTAAACCAAAACTGAGGAGACCCGTGGCTGTATTAGTCCTTCAGGTTTTGCCATTAAAAAAAGAATGTTCGGGTGGTGTAATGGCAATTATATTAGAAGGGTAACAATAAATTCTACAGCGTGGAAACTGCAACGGAAAACAACTCCACCATCTTGGAGAGTAAAGAAGTGAAATCTTTGGAGAGACAATAACGCGTACGTCCCACAGGCTTTGCTATAAATAGCTGGTTGTTAAAGATCCGAGGGTGGCACAAGGCCAACTGAATTCGGAAAACACTGAATACCAAATCCATGGAGAAAGTGATACAAAAATCATTATCTTTTCGACTGGCAATCCACAAATATTAGAAAAGAGGAAACTGCGGAGGGTCATGACCGCGAACGTCCTGAAAAAAAAACATAGCATTAAAACAAATGTAGTTGTTAATCGTAAAGTGCTCAGAGCGAGGCCATAACGAATGTGTTCATGTTGCTACTGATGATAATGATCAAGATAATGTTGTAATAGTCGGTCGATGTGGGTGTGTACGTATAAGTGTCGGGGTGGTTGCTGCAGTAGGTGTGGGTGGACGTTTGTCAGGGATGGTGTTGTGGCTTCATGAATAGTTTAATGAAATTAATTAAAGAAACATAGGACTTATTCACACCGCAATATAATAAGACAAAACCTTCCCTCCAACCATCTCTCTCATTATACACCTACACCGAGTGATTCGTAAAGCCGTGTCTAATTTGCATATCTGCGTCGCCGCAGAGGAGCCGGAAGCAAGTATTACATTATTATTAATCTTCTTCTTCTTCTTCTTCTTCTTCTTCTAGATTCTTTATCGTCTTTCTCTTTCAACTCGTCTTTTTTCTTTTTAATTTTTTTACAGCTTCTTTCTTGTTTAATTCATTTATTTTTACATTTTTCAATCGTCATTCGATCTTCTGGTGGAGTAATGGATAGCAGCTGGGTCTGAGAAATCGGAGAGCCGAGTTCGAATCCAAGTTGAATTAACTGCATTCACTTACATACTAATACAGTTGGGAAAGGGATATATCCATCTCTTTCCACATTACTAAATAGCAGCACAAAATGTACTCTATAGCCTTGGGTGTCAACCAGTCTAGGAAAAAGATGACCCTTAATTCAAATCCCCTGGCTTGTAACGCCCTACCTCTTTAGACAAAGGCAAGAATGAGGTAACTCTAAAAACATCCATATCCGCATGTCGTCTTGAAGGTAGGGATTGACCCTGCTAGTTAAATAGATCAAATCGGTCTCTATAGTCTTGGTTGGCAACCAGTCTAGGAGAAAGAAAACACCGAATTCAAACCACCTGCTACATTGTAGATCTGCCTGTTTAACTTAGTGACTCAAAATCCCCGGTGCAAAAAGAGACGGCAAGTCATTGCTCTATACTGGGTTGAATGTCAGAAAAAACAAAATTGAAAACAATTGGGAAATGGAGGGGAGTGGTGACCACAGCGGCGGTGCAAGGTGCGCAAACTGAATAAATGATGATTATGATGATGATGATTAGTTTTTATTTTTTTCTGTTCTTTTTTTTTTTCTTTTTTGCTTTCTATCTCTTTCAACTATTTTCTTTTTTGTTTAGCCCTCCTCTACTTTCTTCATTTTTTCTTTTTATTCCTCCTCTTTCAGTCTTTCTTTTCATTTCGTTTATTCTTTCTTTCTTTCCTTCGCCTTCTTCCTCATTTAAATCATTATTTCCACCTTTTTCCTTGTTTTTTTACCATTCACCTTTTCTTCTTTCATATTTCCTTTGTCTTTCACTTCTTTTTATTCGGCATCTTTCTCTTTCCTTCTTTTTCTTCTTATGCTTCTAAAACTTTTTCCTTTCTTCTTCTTCATCTTTCATCTTCTTCTTTTTCTTCTTCCTTTTTTCTTCTTTTCCTCCTTTTTCTTCTTCTTTTCAAATTTCTCTTTCTCCTTTTTGTTTCCTTCCTTTTTTTAAAATATTTTTTTAGTGGATAAAGACGTTGGTTAGATCCAGTGACTAGACCCAAAGAGTTGTGAGTTCAATACCAGGCCACAGCAGTGGTGAGACAAACTTGGAGTTTTGAGTCAATGGCAAATAGCTGAGAAGCCCGAAAGAGGTATGGCACGTGGAACTAGAACAATCTACCCGAGTGAACAAAATAAAGGGTTCGGTTCGAAATTCCAAACACATGAAGAAGGCACTAGGTTACAACGGCCGAAACGTTATTAATATGGCAATGAAGATGAGGATATCAGTCCGAATAATGTAAATAATGTAACTTTTTTTTTTACATTTATTCTTTCCCGTCTTTCATTTCGTCTTTATCTTTCTCTTTCACTTCTTTACCGTTTATAAAATTCCTTACGTAGAATTTATGAACTTAAGTACATTACTAGATTCTCTTCATTTTACATTTGAAATTGTTAGATGAAACCGTAAGTCCTATGCTAACAGTTTCTTCTTTCGTACTTCTCTCTTGTGGAAATCTCTTCCGGCTCCTGGCTTTCCACGCATCTTTGATATTCAGAAATTTAAATGCAATATCAATCTTCTGTTTTCTTAATTTCTGTTCTTCATTGCCTTTTGGCTTGTTCCGTACCCAGTAACATCTTTGCGACTTAGTGGCTTTATTGCCTTGCTTGGGGTGAAATGTTGTTTAAAGAAAAAGACTTATTGAGGTTTTAAAACAAGTAATTCTTTCAAGATATGATCCGAACCATAATAACTATAACAATAATTCTGAAGCAGGTATATATATATATATATATATATATATATATATATATATATATATATATATATATATATAAAAAACTAAATCATCCACATTTTAATCTCTCTGCATTTCCTCTCTTTTTCTTTTCGTGTTTCTTTTATTGTATTTTCTATTTCTACTTCTCACTGCTTTTATTACATTCATCTCTTTCTTTTCTCATCATCATCATCATCATCATCTTCTTCTTCTTTTTCATATTCTACTTTGTTTTCCTCTTTTTTGTTTTCTTCTTTTTTTATTTTATATTTTTTCCCCTTGTTTCTTTTATTTTTTCCTTCTTTTTTTTGTCAGCCTTTTATTCTTCGTCTTTTTCCTCAGTTTTTCTTACGAACTTTTTTCTTTTTTATTTCTTTGTTCTTCCTCTTCTATCTTCTTGAAATTTGCCTTTTTCCTCTTTTTATCTTCCTTTTCTTTTCCTTGTTGCTTCTTTTATTTATTTTTTCACGTTTGTCTCTCCTCCTTTCTTTCTTTCTTTCTTTCTTTATTTCTTTCTTTCTTTCTTTCTTCTTCTTTTGCCACGGTGTTTGTATTTTACGCATAAAACCCACAGTTCTTATCATACGAACCAAATAAAATATTCATTCGATGAGATGCGCGCTAAAAATATTCAAGATGAGCAAGTATTTCTTTTATTTTAATTTAATTTTAGACGCGAAATCAGGCCTGTTCATCAAAAACCATTTGATATATGCAAAATTTTGTATACAAAGGACTCTGATATGCAGTCACGTATACAAATCGAGAGAAACTTCTGTGGATGTCCCTAAGGCGGTTTGAGGACTTTGTTTATAGCAAATATTAAACATTCTGATTTTTGAGGTTAACAATTCCTCCTTATTTACATTGTTCGGACTGTTGTCCACATCTTTATTGCCATATTCACGACATTTCGGCAGTTGTACGCTCCTGCCTTCTTCAGGTGATTGGAATTTCGAACTGAACCCTTTATTTCGTCCACCGGGTTAGATTGTTCTAGCTCCACGTGCCATGCCTCTTCCGGATGTTTCAGTTATCTCCCTTTAACTCAACTTTCCAAGCTTTTAATCAGCACTGCAGTAGCTAGTTATTGAACACACAACTCTTTTGGTCAAGTAACTGGATCGAACCAACACTTATTCACTGCGCCATGTCTCCTTGAATATGGCAATAAAAATGGGATACGAACAGGAGGACCTGTCTGTCTTTCTGAGATGAGGGATTGCAAATTATTTTCATTATTTATATTGTTCGGACTGTCATCCACATCTTTATTGCTATATTCAAGGACGCATAGCCCAGTGGATAAAGACGTTAATTAGATTCAGTGACTAGACCCAAAGAGTTGTGAGTTCAATACCAGTTCACGGCAGTGGTGAACGAAACTTGGAGAGTTGAATTAAAGGGAAATACCTGAGACATCCTGAAGAGGCGTGACACGTGGAAAAAGAACAATCTACCTCGGTGGACGAAATACAGGATTCGGTTCGAAATGCCAGTCACCTGAAGAAGGTCGGATTGTAAAACGGCCGAAACGTTGTGAATATGGCAAGGAAGATGAGGATAACTGTCCGAATAATGTAGATAGAGTAGGTGTGGCGTATGTTCTTGTTTCGTTGTGACACCGCCACGCTCTGACTGCAAACGTATTTCTTACTGCCCCTACAGTAGTCTGTAACGCCCAGTTTGGGAAAAAACTGATTTAATGTGTTTTAATTTTGTGTGTAGGCGTTATTAACCTGTGATTGTAAATTCGTGATCTGAAATAGAATGATTGAGTGTAATTTCAGATTTGAAATGTAGTTAAGGTTTTGGGAGTTTCTACCACGGGAGAACCCATCCCTGATACTGGCTCCAAGACCATAGCCATGCTGATTTCAAAGCAGTGTTCCAAAACTACGAAGTAGCGAATACCGACAGGACATTAATGGAACATCCGATGTTCTTTTCCCTCTCCTGAAAAATAACTCTGATGTAAGTCTAATCGTGAACGAAAAGGAATAGATAAAAAGAAAATATATTAAATGTGCGCTGATCTAAAAAAATCTCGACGATAAAATCCAGACAAGTTTCGTACATATAATCACCGATTATCGCAAAAGCAATTGGACAGGTTATGGTATACGAATTAATAATGTGAATAGCAAAACAGAGATTTATTCAGAGTGGGTAGATTTCAAATCGACAAAGTTAATGGATTCAATATACATATATAAAAAAAAATCCAGTTGTTGGGTTTGATAAGATAAATTTAATTACCTCCGCCTGCTTTTCTAAAAATCTTAACACCTTTTTCTTACTCAAAGACCTGTTTTATATTCTGACACGAATATACATACTTAGCACGCGTAAGTGAAACGTACTGTAAGTAAAAGTTTTCCACTTGAGTGCGTTCGTAAATTATTATCGGTTTGATACGTAAGCCCACATAAAAATTGTAAAGATTCATAATGAATCTATAGGTTAAAATTTCTGGGTTTTGTACCTAAGTTAATAGAAAATATTGGTTGATTTTAAACCTGAGCCTATACGTAAACATTAGCCGTGTTTGTATTTGAGTCTGCAAGCATCCACCTGGATTCGGAGCTCTTTTCTTAGGGATACAATCTTTGCAAGAATACAGTGGGCCTATTCTGGTTCATAGGTTTCAAATACGCGTACTATCTTACTGGGGCTGGACGAAAAACAATTTCTTGATTAATATGTTGCTCAGATTTTAATCAGATTATCATCCTCAACCACTTTTTTGCAGTAGCGTCCAAAACGAAACTTAGTAATGCTCAGCGAAAACTTGTTTTGCCTTCTGCTAGCATGGCTGATGCTGTCCTCCACAATATTGACATATTGCCCCTTCTTGAACTGACATTTTTCCAATGAAATGAAGTGAAAAGGTGATATTGAATTAATCGATAGGTTTGCTGTTAGGAATGTTGTTACACTTTATCGTGCTAGAGAATATATCCTCGCCAGGAATCTTACACATTTAGAAGTCTACGATTCATCCTTGTTTTGAATATTTCTGCAACGTCTCATCTGGCGCTTCTGAAATGGACTTAGAGATTCTTGATAAAACACAATGAAGAATCTGCAATGTTACTCGTCTTGCTCTGCCATCTTCAGTCACTTTCCAACCGGCGTAAATTTCCCTGTGTTTTTTCCTAAAAATATTTTCATGGTAATTGTTCTGATGAACATCTGTCTTTGGTACGTAGAATTTATAAACTTAAGTACATAACTAGATTCTCTTCATTTTACATTTGAAATTGTTAGATGAAACCGTAAGTTTTATGTTAACAGTTTCTTCTTTCGTACTTCTCTCTTGTGGAAATCTCTTCCGGCTCCTGGCTTTCCACTCATCTTTGATATTCAGAAATTTAAATGCAATATCAATCTTCTGTTTTCTTAATTTCTGGTCTTCATTGCTCTTTTGCTTGTTCCGTACCCAGTAACTTCTTTGCGACTTAGTGGCTTTATTGCTTTGCTTGGGGTGAAATGTTGTTAAAAGAAAAAGATTTACCGAGGTTTTAAAACAAGTAATTCTTTCAAGATATGATCCGAACCATAACAGCTATAACAAGAATAATTCTGAAGCTATATATATGTGTGTGTGTGTGTGTGTGTGTGTGTGTGTGTAAACAAATATATGGATATAGATCCGACAGTATGAAGAAAAATATACAGAAAAAACAAACAAAAATCTTAATATGCAATTATGCTGTATTAATGTTAATATAAAGTCAACGTCGGACGTTTCGGTCTATTTTAGACCATCTTCAGGACATTTTCATTAAACATAATTAACATTAGAACATATAAAATTCAATATGAAAAGACGATAAAAATTTCAGTTATCTGTTTGTATTATTTTGCTCTTATGTCCATCGTCTTTTTATGTTAAAAGAAAAAAACTTACTGAGGTTTTAAAACAAGTAATTCTTTCAAGATAGCTATAACAACAATAATTCTGAAGCATGTATATATAAACTAAATTGCCAGACCTGTTCTTCACGTTATATAGGGAAAACATGCAGAGATTTAAAAAAAAACTTATCTATGAACATAAAAGGGATCTTGAACATAATAATTTATCAAATGCATTAGTTATAGATAGAAATAAGTTTAACCACAACTTTAACAATTGCCACATTTATAAAAAGAGAAAGACACTTACTTAGAAGGAAAGTTCTCCAGAAGGCCGCTATCCAGTCTTGCCAAAATATAAATTTGCGTCCGGGATTTTTCCAATATCTCAATCCCAGCAAGAATTATTTCTTTTCCATGCCAACGTACATGACTATAAAAATTTTATTTTTTTTAAAGTAATTAAATTAATTACCGTCTATTATTTAAAATACATAATTCATGAATTAATCCCAAAGGAAAATAATACAGATACTAATTACATTATTTAAAAAAAAAAATTAAATATCACTTTTGTTTGTTAGACATTAAATAGTGTCACTTAGCATCTTCCATAATTTAAGGATACTTTTTATTTATTCTGATGAATATTATGAATGTTTCTTAAATTTAAAAACCACATTCTTTTTGTATATAAATACGTGTTGCCAAATAAAATGCTTATATTTGCCTTAATAAAGTCCATCATACAAGGAAACGCATTTTCCTTTTGTCTTTATTCATATTGTCCTTTTACAGATATATGTTTTAGTTGTTTTATATATATATATATATATATATATATATATATTAAGAAATGGACAAAGTCCGACAATTTATTTATTAAAGACATTTTTATGTTTAACGTTCTTTTTTTTATATATACAAGTATTTAAGTAAATGCTCTGTTTATAATAAACAGTATTAAATAACATTTACCGGCCTGAATGTCCGAGAAATTTTCATAGAAAATATTCGTCCATTGACAGGATTCGAACCTACATCCTATACGGAACCGTCATTTACGCTGACGTGCCTTAACCGACTCGGCCACAAAGGAGCGTTCGGTAGGCAAGGTCGAATTTATATATATATATATACAGTAAGGTTTATCCTGTACAAGCCCCGATAGCCACTAGAGGTAGAGGGTTACGTTACGGGGCAGTTTATACGGATAGGAGGGTAATATAAAGTTTAAATTTAGACTTGAACAAATTAAGATTCTAGTGAAACAACCACTCGGGAGTCGGTTCCATAGAGCAGTGGTTTGCGGGAAGATGTCGTTCGAGTGGACTCCTCACCGATGAAATACGGAATGTGGATTGTTTGCTATAATGTGAGTAGCATGGCCGTGAAGGTTAGGTCACATCTCACCTGTGGAGGGCGCAAAATTATTTGTCACCCACAAGAACTCCGAGACGGTTTTGAACTCTATCGAGACTGGAGAGTGAGGATTCGAGCGGCTCCCGTCCAAATATGACAACAGTGCTCTATTTTAGGCTCTTGTAAAGGTAGTCGATAACATGAGGGGTCAGCTACCTACTGGATCGGTACAGGGAGCCTACCATTTTACCTGTAATTTTACACACGCTCTTTCACACATACACACACACATGTTAATAATAATTGTCTGATGATGATCTGTGAATGAGATGTGAACTAATTTTAATGAGAGAAAAAGCAATCTTATTACTAGGCCCATTCTTGAGTTGATCCCCTCTACTCGTTGTAGCGGATAATCTCCCCACTGGTAATACCACTCAGCATATAACTCCCCTTTGTGTTCTTGGGTTTGTGATCTCCGGTGTTCTTCCTAGTTTATAAAATTCATTTTGGTCCTTCTATTATTAAAGAATTTTAAAATTAACGAATATCAGCTTTTGTCGACCCAATTATTTAATCACAGTGCAGCGTGAAATAATCTCTTCTATATGCGATGTCATCAAATTAATACATTTGACGAAGGCATGAAAGTAATTCCCCTTTTCTTCCTGTATATCTTGACTTTTGCTCTCATTTTATCAGTTAGAATATTTTTGTAGTCTACTTTTTCATGAACGTCTTCTATGTGTCATACCACTTCAAGATGTGGGCGAACACGGTTCTCCACAACTTCCTGTCTTTTGTAGGTTTCAGTATAGTAGTGTTTTCTTGTTCTATTTACTAAATCCTGTTCTGAAAAACATTTAAACAAGGTTATGATCCGGTCTCACTGTCGTCCTTCATTTCTGTATGTCTTGTGAGTGTCGTTTTTGCTAGGCCCTCTGTCCTCATTTTATCACCTATAATGCTATGCATGAATGTCTTTTTTGTTTTTATTTTCTTGAAAACTTAAATTTTTACGGCTCACGTTAAAGCACAGCTTCCTGTAAGATCACCGAAGTTAAGCAAAGTCGAACTTGGTCAGTGCCTAGATGGGTAACAATTTGGGAATATCAGGTGGTGTAAGATTGGATGTGCTGGTGATATAATGAGCTTAGGACAATATCATGATGAAACAACAGTTCTCATACGATCATCGATGTTAAGCAATGTCGAGCATAGCCAGTAACTAGATGGGTGACAGTTTGGTAATACAAGATGCTGTAAGCTTGGATATGCAGGTGGTGTGAGAAATAATAGGTCGCAATTGTTAATCGGAGGGCCAAGTTTCAATTTCAGTTGGGTTCCTTATATTCATTTACGTGCAAATAGTCTTGTTTAAGGTATAAATGCACCGATTCGCTCCCCAGTTATGGGTTAATTAGTAAGAATTTTATCACGAAATTATTGTTATCTGAAAACAATGGCTTACAGTCTAAAAATATTTTCTGGCTATAAACAACCTGCAAAGTGTTGATAAGACGTAAAAAGAACCAATATGTCTAAAAATTTGTCGTTGTTCACGTGTTCAGTTCATATTTTTCTACAGCATCCTTCTGTAGAACCATATTTCTGTTGCTTGAAGTTTCTTTTCCAATAGGGATGAGATGTTACAGCATTAAGTTATCAAAAAAAAAAAAAAAATTATCTCTTTGTCGCCACACAAAAGTACGACTACATAAAATAGTTTATTATGGTTCGTTTGGGCTACCGTAACTACTAAATACAACAGCCATCGAACGATTTATGTAGCAACGCGCTGAAGTGTTTTATATATTTTGAAAAATAATCTGGAACCGAAAAAAATATTCCTCAGAATTTATGGCCAACGTGTGACTTTCGAAAATCAAGAAAAAAGAAAGAAAGCAATTAGTAAATTTAAAAATGTGCCGAGAAAGTCTTCGGACCATTTCTAGGTTAATTAATTTAGATTAATTCAAATTAACTATTAATCAATTTAAATTAACTAATAATTAGTTTAAATTAATTCAATTTTTAGCATCGATTATTCCCAATCGATATGAATTAGGAATCGTTAATCACAATTTTAGATTAACACTGAGAGTTAAGCGGATTATAAGTTTAGTTTTCTTAAAATGGCCCGAGAAAAGAGAAATAAAAAATAAACATAATGTAACGAAAAGACGAATCAAGAAAAACGGGGAATTGAGCAAAAGGAAAACATAAATAGCCGTTTAGAATCGAAACGTAAACACATCTTTATCGCCAAAATCATAAAAAATGTCGACAACTCACAGATCCCCTGATGATTCCACGCATAAATTCTTTTTCCACATTCTTCTTAATCGTCTATGTATGATGTCCCTTCTGTACGTAGGTGATGGTGGTACTCCACGACTTCCTATCCTTTGTGGCTCTTAGCAACATTTCTCCTTTTTACCAAAGGTATCATCCCTCCAACATTCATTTCTACAAGCTAGTCAAGTAACTTTCCCGCTGGCTTTTCTTGTCCCTTTTGTTATCAATATGTCCTGTGAGTATCAAATTCTTCAAACCTTCCTTCTTCGGTGTGCCTTCTGGACGTAGGTGATGATGGCTCTCCACATCCTTATCCTTTGTTGCTTTTAGCAACATTTGTCCGTTTACCAAGGCTATCAATGATCGTTCCATCATCTCTATCTATAAAAGGTAGGATGTGTGTGTGTGTGTGTGTGTGTGTGTAACGAATGCACAACCGCAATTTTCGACGGATTTGCACCAAAATTTACATGCACATGCTCCAAGTTAGGGGAAAGGCCAAGACCGACGTTGCATTTCCCAACCCCCATCGATAGTGGAAATAATCGATTTCTTCATGCTTCTACGGCAGTTTTCATGTAGTTTGCGGCCATTTTCTACTGGCCAGATTGAGAGTTTATAGCTGCTTGCTACGACTAGGCATGAAGACTCTATTGGCCAGCGTGAGTGCAAATAGCTGACTGACACGAATGTTAACTAGCATGCTAGAAGGCAAAAAACATCGATAGCTGCATCCGTCACAAGTGGGAAAATTTTAAAACCGCTTGGCACTTTACTCCAATTGGCTCATTCGCTTGCTTAAACTCAACGTTGATTCTGATTCCGCAGAACTGGGTTGGGTGTGAAAAAGTATTTGTTGTTAACATTCTTTTTTCATTCGGTTTTTCCAGTTACGAGTCCTTTTTTAAAGCTGATCGTTTTGTGTTCATTTTGTTTAGTTCTTTTTTCGTAACAGATTTAATGTTTGGTATAGAGCTTAGAAAAAATTCGCAGTGTGAGATAGGCAAGAAGTAAGGCATGTAGCAACATCAGCACGGCAAAGGATATTCCTTTAAAGGCAAGGAAGGGCAAAAATATTTTATGTCAAGTGATAGCGATTGCTGTATGAGTCGTACGATTTTTTAATCAAGCACGGGCATGCTGCTAGTTCATTTCTACAAGCTAGACAGGTAAATGGCCCGCTGGCTTTGCTTGCTCTTTTTGTTATCTATATGTGCTCTGACTGTCTAATCCTTCAAATTTTTCTTCTCCAGTGTGCCTTCTAGACGTGAGTGATGATGGCTCTCCACGAACTCCTATCCTTTGTAGCTCAGCAACGTTTGCCCATTTGCCTCTCAACCAACGTTCCACTATCCATTCATACAAGCTAGTCAGCCCGCTGGCTTTTCTTTCTACTTTTGTTTTCTATATGTGCTCTGTCTAATCCTTCAAACCTTCCTTCTCCAGTGTACCTTCTTGACGTGAGGGATGATGGCTCTCCACGATCTCCTATCCTTTGTAGCTCTTAGCTACGTTTGCCAAGCATATCAACCCCCGTTTCAATATTCATTCAAGCAACTCTGGTAAGTGGCCCGATACACCCTTGTTACGATGATGTCCCTTTCCTCGGCCATAGCCAGATAAGCTTTGTGTCCGATATCGCGTAAGCGGAGGCGGGCTAAATTTTGACCTATGACCCGAGTGTATGCGCTCGAGTTTCCCACTTTAAATAACTGACCTTGTGCCGCACCCAAAAGTGGGTGAGGGGGAGACATGGGTAAATAGCGATAAGTAATTATGTACTGAAGGGACTTTTTGCGATTTGTATTTTACAGTTTAGCAACCTTTTGGGGGTTAATTAAACCGAACATTTATGTCAGACTGCGGGAGGTTGCTTAGAGTACATGTTCCCAAGCGGTGCCTCATCTAAGTACTGACCAGGATCGCCATTGCTTAACTCGGGGTTGAATATCAGGAGAGACTGAGTCCTATAGCCTTGATTGGCAACCAGTCTACAGCAGAAAGAAATGACAGCCTACTGCGGGAATATCTTCTGTCTGAATCGAATGACACAATCGCCCAAGAGTGAATTTTGAAACTTTGATCCCTGTCATCTGCGCCGAGGAACATAGTTACTTATGGCTCTGAAAAAAAAAAAAACTTTAACGTTTCAAAATAAAATGCTTGTTCTGTGTATACGAGTTTCAATGTTTTACTACATTAAACTCGGATACAACCTTCCCGACCAGCAAAGAAAACGAGCTACCACATTGAGAATGAAAAGCCCACTTCAAATATCCAACACCTTGCTCTGTGATTCAGTTAGACTGAATCTCTGACGGTAAATATTCCAGCTGTCAATTGCAAAAGACGGATAGGTCAGCATGTAAAACTATAAATGTCTGATATTTTTTTTTCGACTAATTTCAAAATACAGCATTCGTTCTTTTAATACAAGTTACAGGGTTCTACTAGCGTTTGTTCGGAGAAAAAAACCCTCTACCATAGGGGAAGTAGTAGCAGGTACATTTTCCCTGACCAGGGCAACACACAGTCTTAGCATAAGTGTTTAATTTCTCATTAGACCAGTACACACCATATGTTAGTCTTAGAACTTGGCATCAGTGAGTGCAAGTGCCAAACATCCAGTTCCTACCATATGTTGGTAAAGCGATCAGTACACAAGGGTGCATTTAGTTGAATATGAATGCCTATCGTGTTTGTTTTCACAAGCTCTGGGCAGCCCATCTATAATCGATGATATTTATTTACAGGGTTTTTATTTTCTTTCATTTCTTTGCATTATTGGATGTTCGGGTAATGTAACGGTTAACAAGTCGGTAAGAGAAATCAGCAAGACGTGTTCGAATTCTGATCGAGTTCTTAATTTTTCTTTCCGCGACAATACTCTAGAAAAATCTATGCATCTATCTCTTTTCCCCATCAGCTATGGGTTAAATAGAGGGGCTTATTGGTCCTTCATTTCATGATGTGGCAGCAGTCTAGGTAAATAGAAAATTGAAAAGTTTGAATTCAAAACTAGTCTGAAGAGGGATGGGCTCCGTCAGGTTATCAGATTACTGCTACTCTAGTTACAATACATAAGATAGTTATTCGAATCTAACAGGTGACAAGATTTTAGACATGACGTGACGTGACGTGACATGACGTGACGAATGTCCATATTTTTGTAATTATTGTTATAATATTTTGGCCGCTGTGAGCTTCGGCTTCTTTGGGTATTTGGAAAGCACATACGCGGCCTTGTGGATGATGAAATATTCAAAACCTTGCAACTCGTATATCACAGCCGATACGTTGCTAGCTTTTCATTGTTATATCGCTATTACTCTGGCAGACATTTGTACGACATACCAGTTCACGGCCTCGTATTCATGGAAACAGACAAACCCCATTTCTTTCGTGTTCCTTTGTTGAAAAAAAGAGCCGTTACTTTGTGGAACCCACTCCCAAGAGAATGTTTCGCTGATAACTACAGAGTGGGTGGGTGGTTTAATACAGAACAGCTGAGTATTGGAAAACGAAGACAAAAGTACCAATTATAGTCGGGTTCGTTAACTTCACTTACAAGCAAATAAACTTGGAAAGGTATAAATCCACCTCTATTCCCCCAGCTATGTGGTAATTAGTAGAACTTGTATCAGTAAATCATTATTATCATCAAAAATGTGTTACAATATAAAAATAATTTCTGGATTTAAATAGCCTGAAAATGGTTGATAAGTCGTAAAAAAACATTTCAATTAATCAATCAATAAAAACCTGGCAACTACAGCCTGGTTATGGGGTCAACCAATATTTACCTAAATCGATATCCTAACACATTCTTACTTACCTTTCTCTTACAATAATCTCACTCAGAAATTTGCTAGATTGAGTGGCACATGTGTCTTGTATTGGAGGACATTTGCTTTACAACATCATGGCTGATGCTAACCTCCAAGAGACTGTCTCCTTGGGCATAATCGGGATAACAGTCCCACTGATAGGAAGTCGAAAGATTATATTAAATCTGTCTGCCGCGAGGAACGCTTGATTCATTGTGTCCATCTATAAAATTATTCTCACCCGAATCTATCTTATATATTTATAAGTGTAGCATTCATCCATGCATTGAATATTACTGTCTTATCTGGTTTGGTATTTCTGCTATATCTTGATCTTTTTGATAAAATCCCCAAAAAGTATCTGACTTGGCATCTCGACTTCACCAAGTAAAGGCTCGGAATAAACTCTCTTATTCAACACAATGCAAAAATTACAACTTAAACAGTAAAAAAAAAACGAGGAAAAACTTACAGCACCAACAATAAAAGCCACTTTAAAAGAGCCGAAAGTACTTTGGACAATGGACATTATGGAAATTTTCTGTACTTTCTTACTTCTACAAAACGGAAAAAACGCAAGGATACTGTAAAGACTAAATAAAAACTAAGTAAATCTTCCTTTTCTGCCATATTTAATGAAAGATGTATAAAACAAAGATAGCTATATATATATATATATATATATATATATATATATATATATGTGTGTGTGTGTGTGTGTGTGTGTGTGTGTGTGTGTTTAGGCAGCAATCCTTCTTTCATGCACATTTCATTGAATACAACAAAGTGCTTTTATTTAGTTTTTTTTATACAATTTCTCATGCGATCTAATATTTTTTTTTTCTTTTCCGATGATAAATTTTATAAAATCTGTCCGAATGTTCTTTTTATCCGAGCGCTTTCGGCTATACATTTAGATATTTTCAATAATTAAATATTTTAACTGTCAAAGAAGAAATAGTTTTGTTGTATGTATGTTTTATAAAAAGTTTTAATTTTTCAAAACACGGTCAAGATATTGTGTCCATCTTCAAAGTTAATATTATTAAGTGATGTATTTTTTGTTTTTATTAATAAGGCTTCCATTATTTTTAGCCGTTTTCTTTTTTCTTTTCTTTTTTTTTGCATGTAGATGATGCTGTTATGTCAGTGTTGTCAACAAGTATGTTACGATTAGTGTCCAGTAGGTCTCCATGAATATTTAAATGAGATCTAATTGAGCTATTGTCAGAAAGGTGTAGAGTAAGTCTGCGTGTCAAACATGTTGTAGTGCGGACTATATAATTATTTACGAATTTTGAATGATCAGGAATACAATTCCTTAATGGGCATTTAAATTCGTAAATAATATTTTCCTTATTTAAATTTGTTCTAGGAGGTGAATTATTATTTTTAACTATAAGGTTAGAGGTTTTAAAATTTTTGTAATAAATAATCTAATTTTTTGATATTGTCAACTGGTGTTGTCCATATTTTTATAATGTTCTTAATTCTGCTTTCATCCTGTTTATAATTTTCCTTCATCTGATTTTTTTATAAAATATATTAATGTTATTGTTTATGTTTCTATTATATATATAAACTATTATATCTATATATATATATATATATATATATATATATATATATATATATATATATATATATATATATATATATATTAAAGACATTTTTTATGTTTAACGTTGTCTTTTAATAAATGTCTTTTAATAAATAAATTGTCGGACCTTGTCCATTTCTTAATATATATATATATATATATATATATATATATATATATATATATATATATATATATTAACTTACGCATGATGTACTTACGACCGTTATTGTCTCATAGCAAGCTTCTAATGAGAAAATTTCTTTAGAAATCCTAAATTTTCGCTAGAGGATCAAACAGGGCTTGATACTTTGATTCAATTTAATTTTTAATAATTATATTGAGGGTTTCGGCTCTCGTTTTTGAAAAATGAGAACTCTTATGTAGCGAAGGAATCATATTCTTTTTTTAAAATAATTATAATTTAAGATCTACTTCTGTATGGAGCACTGTGTTTTAAAAATAAAAACAAAAATACTAAAGAACTCCGGATTATTTACCTAACGTGTTCTTTCCTATTTTTCTACATACCTGCACACACACACACACACACACACACACACACACACATATATATATATATATATATATATATATATATATATATATACAAATGTAATGAGAACGAAAAGAATATAAATTCACACATTCATAGCAGTAATTTAAACGAGGGCTCAACACCAAAAAGTAGTGCAATAGTTATTTGTTATAATTTTTTACATACGAAGAAACAAGTAATCACTACAAAGATGCATATTTGTTTTGATGCCTAAACCTAAGCATCTCATAAGTTTCCAATATATAATAAATATATATATATAAATATAAATATATATAAATTATATATATATATATATATATATATATATATATATATATATATATATATATATATATATATATATATATATATATATATATATATATATATATATATATATATATATGTATGTTTATATCTTTCATTATTTTATTTTTTTTTCGTCTCGTTTTATAATATAATATTTCATATTTTAAATAATTACTATAAACACACGCACATCTGGAAACACTGATGATCTGTGATACAGCGAAACACTCTGTCTGCAGATGACAATATATAGGCTCCTGAAAAATTAATTTGGTTGAGCTCTCTGAGGGAAGAAGTGTGGGTTTGTAAACAGTGACTATTACGGCTATTATAGCAAGACTCTTCGGTAAATCGAATCGAGTTCTATCAGTCACTGTGTGTTTATCTAAAAATAAATACGCTAAAATTCACCTTCGTCCCAACGTGTGGCCACAATGAAGAGCTGTGATACAACGAAACAGTCTGTCTGTGGATGACAATATATATATATATATATATATATATATATATATAACTTTTTTCATTCTTTTGTTTTATTCTTTAGTTTAGTTTTTCTTTTCCTTTCTTTCTTTTGTTTTATTCTTTTTACTTTCTTTCTTTATTTCTTTCTAATTCATTCCTTTTTCTTTCTTTTATTTTCTTTCTTTATTTCATATTTTTCCTTTCTTTTATTTCTTCCTCTTTCATCCTTTTTCTTTCTTTTTCTTTCTTTTTCTTAAAACTTTATAGTTTTTATTTATTTGTTTATTTTTCTATGTTTTGTGTTTTTCCTTTCTCTTTATTATTTGTATTTTTCTCTCTTTTTCTTTCCTTTCTTTATTTAATTTCTCTCTTTCTCTCTACATCTTTCTTTTTTTGATCTGAACCCTTTATTTGGCTGTAGATTTTGTCTTTCCTCTCTCCGTATTTAGGGATATCTTTTTCTTTGTTTTTTTTTTTTTTAAATATCCCATTATTGTTTGTTCCGTTTCACGTAAGTCTGAGTTGGCTTAGGGATTTAATAATATACATAATTTTGTTTTTAAACTATGCAAGTGACAACATAATTTTGGGAATTGTAGAAAAAAAAAACAGAATCCCAAAGACAAGGAAAAGCAGGAATAATTTTATAAATATCAAATGTAAAAAACAAACAAAAAAACAAAAACCAAAAAAAACAAAAAAACAAACAAAAACAGAATTTGAGGCCGTTAGCTAGAGGGAGAGCCTAAGAAACGAATAACAAACTGGAGACGTTACACTCAAGCAAATGAAGAAATTTAGCTTCTTGGGAAGTGTTTTAAGAGACGACGAAGTACCTGATAGAAAAATACTAAGGATGTAACGTACATAGATTGACTAGTGAGTTCTAACTTAATTGGGTGTCCCTACTTACTGTCTCGTGCCAACTATAACATATGTTGATCGTTCACAGGTTCTAAACCTCACTCAAATGTATATGGAGAAACAAGGCAGTTTTTCATTATTTTTTAATATAGTACCCCTTGACATCAATGAACTTTGTTCAACAATCCTTTGCAATCCCATCACGGAACAAGGTGACTTTCTGGTCCTCCAAAAATTCCTCCACGGCACATATGATCTCATTATTGTATTTGAGTTTAGGAAATAGGAGGAGTTCAGATGGAGCTGAGTCTGGTGAGTAAGGGGGATGAGGTGGCTATTCAAAGCCAAAGTTGGCTGACTCAGCTGCTGCAAACCGAGCAAGGCGATTGAGCGCGTTCTCGTGTAATTCTGCAATGTTGGATATGCGAGGAGCGACATAAAGAATGTGTCATTGTGGAAACCAGGCGGCTGGGTCGTTTTAGTTAGGCGCAACTACCATTGGGCAGGGAATGAATTCAACTCTTATGATTCCTACAAAAATCCAACCCCCAAAAATATTCTGGCTTTAAATAAACTACAAAATGTCATAAAAACGAATCTACCCTTCAACTTTCTTTTCTTCTTCTTCTTCTTCTTCTTCTTCTTCTTCTTCTTCTTTCATCCACCCATTACTACTTTTCATTCATTACTTCTTCTTCTTCTTTCATCCATCTATTACTTCTTCTTTCATTCATTACACCTTCTTCTTCTTCATCTTTCATCCATCCATTACTACTTCTTTCATTCATCAATTCATTCTTATCTTTCTTCTTTTTCTTCTTCTTCCATTCATTTCTTCTTCTTCTTCTTCTTCTTCTTCTTCTTCTTCTTCTTCCATTCATTTCTTCTTCTTCTTCTTCTTATTCTTCTTCTTCTTCTTTCATCCATCTATTACTTCTTCTTTCATTCATTACATCTTCTTCTTCTTCTTTCATCCACCCATTACTACTTTTTCATTCATTACTTCTTCTTCTTCTTTCATCCATCTATTACTTCTGCTTTCATTCATTACACCTTCTTCTTCTTTTTCTTCTTCTTTCATCCATCTATTACTTCTTCTTTCATTCATTACTTCTTCTTCTTCTTTCATCCATCTATTACTACTTCTTTCATTCATTACACCTTCTTCTTCTTCTTCTTCTTCCATTCATTACTTATTCTTCTTCTTCTTCTTCTTTCATCCATCTATTACTTCTTCTTTCATTCATTACATCTTCTTCTTCTTCTTTCATCCAGCCATTACTACTTTTTCATTCATTACATCTTCTTCTTCTTTCATCCATCTATTACTTCTTCTTTCATTCATTACACCTTCTTCTTTTCTTCTTCTTTCATCCATCTATTACTTCTTCTTTCATTCATTACTTCTTCTTCTTTCATCCATCTATTACTACTTCTTTCATTCATTACACCTTCTTCTTCTTCTTTTGCTTCTTCTTCCATTCATTTCTTCTTCTTCTTCTTCTTCTTCTTTCATCCATCTATTACTTCTTCTTTCATTCATTACACCTTCTTCTTCTTTTTCTTCTTCTTTTATCCATCTATTACTTCTTCTTTCATTCATTACTTCTTCTTCTTTCATCCATCTATTACTACTTCTTTTTCATTCATTACACCTTCTTCTTCTTCTTCTTCCATTCATTTCTTCTTCTTCTTCTTCTTCTTCTTCTTCTTTCATCCATCTATTACTTCTTTTTCATTCATTACATCTTCTTTCTTCTTCTTTCATCCACCCATTACTACTTTTTCATTCATTATTTCTTCTTCTTCTTTCATCCATCTATTACTTCTTCTTTTCATTCATTACACCTTCTTCTTCTTTTTTTTCTTTTCTTTCATCCATCTATTACTTCTTCTTTCATTCATTACTTCTTCTTCTTTCATCCATCTATTCCTTCTCTTCTTTTCATTCATTACACCTTCTTCTTCTTCTTCTTCTTCTTCCATCCATTTCTTTTCTTCTTCTTCTTCTTCTTCTTCTTTCATCCATCTATTACTTCTTCTTTTCATTCATTACATCTTCTTCTTCTTCTTTCATCCACCCATTACTACTTTTTCATTCATTATTTCTTCTTCTTCTTTCATCCATCTATTACTTCTTCTTTCATTCATTACACCTTCTTCTTCTTTTTCTTCTTCTTTCATCCATCTATTACTTCTTCTTTCATTCATTACTTCTTCTTCTTTCATCCATCTATTACTACTTCTTTCATTCATTACACCTTCTTCTTCTTCTTCTTCTTCTTCCATTCATTTCTTCTTCTTCTTCTTCTTCTTCTTCTTCTTCTTCTTTCATCCATCTATTACTTCTTCTTTCATTCATTACATCTTCTTCTTCTTCTTTCATCCACCCATTACTACTTTTTCATTCATTATTTCTTCTTCTTCTTTCATCCATCTATTACTTCTTCTTTCATTCATTACACCTTCTTCTTCTTTTTCTTCTTCTTTCATCCATCTATTACTTCTTCTTTCATTCATTACTTCTTCTTCTTTCATCCATCTATTACTACTTTCATTCATTACACCTTCTTCTTCTTCTTCTTCCATTCATTTCTTCTTCTTCTTCTTCTTCTTCTTCTTCTTCTTCTTTTCATCCATCTATTACTTCTTCTTTCATTCATTACATCTTCTTCTTCTTTCATCCACCCATTACTACTTTTTCATTCATTACTTCTTCTTCTTCTTTCATCCATCTATTACTTCTTCTTTCATTCATTACACCTTCTTCTTCTTCTTTTTCTTCTTTCAACCATCTATTACTTCTTCTTTCATTCATTACTTCTTCTTCTTCTTTCATCCATCTATTACTACTTCTTTCATTCATTACACCTTCTCCTTCTTCTTCTTCTTCCATTCATTTCTTCTTCTTCTTCTTCTTCTTCTTCTTCTTTCATCCATCTATTACTTCTTTCATTCATTCATTACCTTCTTCTTCTTCTTTTTTTCTTCTTTCATCCATCTATTACTTCTTCTTTCATTCATTACTTCTTCTTCTTCTTTCATCCATCTATTACTACTTCTTTCATTCATTACACCTTCTTCTTCTTCTTCTTCTTCTTCCATTCATTACTTATTCTTCTTCTTCTTCTTCTTTCATCCATCTATTACTTCTTCTTTCATTCATTACATCTTCTTCTTCTTCTTTCATCCAGCCATTACTACTTTTTCATTCATTACATCTTCTTCTTCTTTCATCCATCTATTACTTCTTCTTTCATTCATTACACCTTCTTCTTCTTTTTCTTCTTCTTTCATCCATCTATTACTTCTTCTTTCATTCATTACTTCTTCTTCTTTCATCCATCTATTACTACTTCTTTCATTCATTACACCTTCTTCTTCTTCTTTTGCTTCTTCTTCCATTCATTTCTTCTTCTTCTTCTTCTTCTTCTTCTTTCATCCATCTATTACTTCTTCTTTCATTCATTACACCTTCTTCTTCTTTTTCTTCTTCTTTTATCCATCTATTACTTCTTCTTTCATTCATTACTTCTTCTTCTTTCATCCATCTATTACTACTTCTTTCATTCATTACACCTTCTTCTTCTTCTTCTTCCATTCATTTCTTCTTCTTCTTCTTCTTCTTCTTCTTCTTCTTTCATCCATCTATTACTTCTTCTTTCATTCATTACATCTTCTTCTTCTTCTTTCATCCACCCATTACTACTTTTTCATTCATTATTTCTTCTTCTTCTTTCATCCATCTATTACTTCTTCTTTCATTCATTACACCTTCTTCTTCTTTTTCTTCTTCTTTCATCCATCTATTACTTCTTCTTTCATTCATTACTTCTTCTTCTTTCATCCATCTATTCCTACTTCTTTCATTCATTACACCTTCTTCTTCTTCTTCTTCTTCTTCCATTCATTTCTTCTTCTTCTTCTTCTTCTTCTTTCATCCATCTATTACTTCTTCTTTCATTCATTACATCTTCTTCTTCTTCTTTCATCCACCCATTACTACTTTTTCATTCATTATTTCTTCTTCTTCTTTCATCCATCTATTACTTCTTCTTTCATTCATTACACCTTCTTCTTCTTTTTTTCTTCTTTCATCCATCTATTACTTCTTCTTTCATTCATTACTTCTTCTTTTTCATCCATCTATTACTACTTCTTTCATTCATTACACCTTCTTCTTCTTCTTCTTCTTCCATTCATTTCTTCTTCTTCTTCTTCTTCTTCTTCTTCTTCTTCTTCTTCTTTCATCCATCTATTACTTCTTCTTTCATTCATTACATCTTCTTCTTCTTCTTTCATCCACCCATTACTACTTTTTTCATTCATTATTTCTTCTTCTTCTTTCATCCATCTATTACTTCTTCTTTCATTCATTACACCTTCTTCTTCTTTTCTTCTTCTTTCATCCATCTATTACTTCTTCTTTCATTCATTACTTCTTCTTCTTTCATCCATCTATTACTACTTCTTTCATTCATTACACCTTCTTCTTCTTCTTCTTCCATTCATTTCTTCTTCTTCTTCTTCTTCTTCTTCTTCTTTCATCCATCTATTACTTCTTCTTTCATTCATTACATCTTCTTCTTCTTTCATCCACCCATTACTACTTTTTCATTCATTACTTCTTCTTCTTCTTTCATCCATCTATTACTTCTTCTTTCATTCATTACACCTTCTTCTTCTTCTTTTTCTTCTTTCAACCATCTATTACTTCTTCTTTCATTCATTACTTCTTCTTCTTCTTTCATCCATCTATTACTACTTCTTTCATTCATTACACCTTCTCCTTCTTCTTCTTCTTCCATTCATTTCTTCTTCTTCTTCTTCTTCTTCTTTCATCCATCTATTACTTCTGCTTTCATTCATTACACCTTCTTCTTCTTTTTCTTCTTCTTTCATCCATCTATTACTTCTTCTTTCATTCATTACTTCTTCTTCTTCTTTCATCCATCTATTACTACTTCTTTCATTCATTACACCTTCTTCTTCTTCTTCCATTCATTACTTATTCTTCTTCTTCTTCTTCTTTCATCCATCTATTACTTCTTCTTTCATTCATTACATCTTCTTCTTCTTTTTCATCCAGCCATTACTACTTTTTCATTCATTACATCTTCTTCTTCTTTCATCCATCTATTACTTCTTCTTTCATTCATTACACCTTCTTCTTCTTTTTCTTCATCTTTCATCCATCTATTACTTCTTCTTTCATTCATTACTTCTTCTTCTTTCATTCATCTATTACTACTTCTTTCATTCATTACACCTTCTTCTTCTTCCATTCATTTCTTCTTCTTCTTCTTCTTCTTCTTTTTCTTCTTTTTCATCCATCTATTACTTCTTCTTTCATTCATTACATCTTCTTTTTTTCTTCTTTCATCCACCCATTACTACTTTTTTCATTCATTACTTTTCTTCTTCTTCTTTCATCCATCTATTACTTCTTCTTTCATTCATTACATTCTTCTTCTTTTTTCTTCTTCTTTCATCCATCTATTACTTCTTCTTTCATTCATTACTTCTTCTTCTTTCATCCATCTATTACTACTTCTTTCATTCATTACACCTTCTTCTTCTTCTTCTTCTTCTTCTTCTTCTTCCATTCATTTCTTCTTCTTCTTCTTCTTTTTCTTCTTCTTTCATCCATCTATTACTTCTTCTTTCATTCATTACATCTTCTTCTTCTTCTTTCATCCACCCATTACTACTTTTTCATTCATTACTTCTTCTTCTTCTTTCATCCATCTATTACTTCTTCTTTCATTCATTACACCTTCTTCTTCTTTTTCTTCTTCTTTCATCCATCTATTACTTCTTCTTTCATTCATTACTTCTTCTTCTTTCATCCATCTATTACTACTTCTTTCATTCATTACACCTTCTTCTTCTTCTTCTTCTTCTTCTTCTTCCATTCATTTCTTCTTCTTCTTCTTCTTTTTTCTTCTTTTTCATCCATCTTATTACTTCTTCTTTCATTCATTGTTTCTTCTTCTTCTTCTTTCATCCACCCATTACTATTTTTCATTCATTATTTCTTCTTCTTCTTTCATCCATCTATTACTTCTTCTTTCATTCATTAAATTCTTCTTCTTTTTTTCTTCTTTCATCCATCTATTACTTCTTCTTTCATTCATTACTTCTTCTTCTTTCGTCATCCATCTATTACTACTTCTTTCATTCATTACACCTTCTTCTTCTTCCATTCATTTCTTCTTCTTCTTCTTCTTCTTCTTTTCTTCTTCTTTCATCCATCTATTACTTCTTTTTTCATTCATTACATCTTCTTCTTCTTCTTTCATCCACCCATTACTACTTTTTCATTCATTACTTTTCTTCTTCTTTCATCCATCTATTATTTCTTCTTTCATTCATTACACCTTCTTCTTCTTTTCTTCTTCTTTCATCCATCTATTACTTCTTTTTCATTCATTTCTTTCTTCTTTTCATCCATCTATTACTACTTCTTTCATTCATTACACCTTCTTCTTCTTCTTCTTCCATTCATTTCTTCTTCTTCTTCTTCTTCTTCTTTTCTTCTTCTTTCATCCATCTATTACTTCTTCTTTCATTCATTACATCTTCTTCTTCTTCATCCACCCATTACTTTTTCATTCATTACTTCTTTTCTTCTTTCATCCATCTATTACTTCTTCTTTCATTCATTACACCTTCTTCTTCTTTTTTTTCTTTTCATCCATCTATTACTTTCTTTCATTCATTACTTCTTCTTCTTTCATCCATCTATTACTACTTCTTTCATTCATTACACCTTCTTCTTCTTCTTCTTCTTCTTCTTCTTCTTCCATTCATTTCTTCTTCTTTTCTTCTTTTTCTTCTTCTTTCATCCATCTATTACTTCTTCTTTCATTCATTACATCTTCTTCTTCTTCTTTTTCCACCCATTACTACTTTTCATTCATTATTTCTTCTTCTTCTTTCATCCATCTATTACTTCTTCTTTCATTCATTACACCTTCTTTCTTTTTTTTCTTCTTCTTTCATCCATCTATTACTTCTTTTTCATTCATTACTTCTTTCTTTCATCCATCTATTACTACTTCTTTCATTCATTACACCTTCTTCTTCTTCCATTCATTTCTTCTTCTTCTTCTTCTTTTTCTTCTTCTTTCATCCATCTATTACTTCTTCTTTCATTCATTACATCTTCTTCTTCTTCTTTCATCCACCCATTACTACTTTTTCATTCATTACTTCTTCTTCTTCTTTCATCCATCTATTACTTCTTCTTTCATTCATTACACCTTCTTCTTCTTTTTCTTCTTCTTTCATCCATCTATTACTTCTTTTTTCATTCATTACTTCTTCTTCTTTCATCCATCTATTACTACTTCTTTCATTCATTACACCTTCTTCTTCTTCTTCTTCCATTCATTTCTTCTTCTTCTTTTCTTCTTTTTCTTCTTCTTTTTCATCCATCTATTACTTTTTCTTTCATTCATTACATCTTCTTCTTCTTCTTTCATCCACCCATTACTACTTTTTTCATTCATTATTTCTTCTTCTTCTTTCATCCATCTATTACTTCTTCTTTCATTCATTACACCTTCTTCTTCTTTTTCTTCTTCTTTCATCCATCTATTACTTCTTCTTTCATTCATTACTTCTTCTTCTTTCATCCATCTATTACTACTTCTTTCATTCATTACACCTTTTTCTTCTTCTTCTTCTTCTTCTTCTTCCATTCATTTCTTCTTCTTCTTCTTCTTCTTCTTCTTTCATCCATCTATTACTTCTTCTTTCATTCATTACTTCTTCTTCTTTCATCCATCTATTACTACTTCTTTCATTCATTACACCTTCTTCTTCTTCTTCTTCTTCTTCTTCTTCTTCCATTCATTTCTTCTTCTTCTTCTTCTTTTTCTTCTTCTTTCATCCATCTATTACTTCTTCTTTCATTCATTACTTCTTCTTCTTTCATCCATCTATTACTACTTCTTTCATTCATTACACCTTCTTCTTCTTCTTCTTCTTCTTTTCATTCATTTCTTCTTCTTCTTCTTTTTTTTCTTCTTTCATCCATCTATTACTTCTTCTTTCATTCATTACATCTTCTTCTTCTTCTTTCATCCACCCATTACTACTTTTCATTCATTACATCTTCTTCTTCTTTCATCCATCTATTACTTCTTCTTTCATTCATTACACCTTCTTCTTTTTTTCTTCTTTTTCATCCATCTATTACTTCTTTCATTCATTACTTCTTTTCTTTCATCCATCTATTACTACTTTTTCATTCATTACACCTTCTTCTTCTTCCATTCATTTCTTTCTTCTTCTTCTTCTTCTTTTTTTCTTCTTTCATCCATCTATTACTTCTTCTTTCATTCATTACATCTTCTTCTTCTTCTTTCATCCACCCATTACTACTTTTCATTCATTACTTCTTCTTCTTTTTCATCCATCTATTACTTCTTCTTTCGTTCATTACCTTCTTCTTTTTTTCTTCTTCTTTCATCCATCTATTACTTCTTCTTTCATTCATTACTTCTTCTTCTTCTTTCATCCATCTATTACTTCTTCTTTCATTCATTACACCTTCTTCTTCTTCTTTTTCTTCTTCTTCCATTCATTTCTTCTTCTTCTTCTTCTTTCATCCATCTATTACTTCTTCTTTCATTCATTACATCTTCTTCTTCTTTCTTTCATCCATCCATTACTACTTCTTTCATTCATTATTTCATTCTTCTTCTTCTTCTTCTTCTTCTTCTTCTTCTTCTTCTTCTTCTTCTTCTCCTCCCTGATCTTTCTCCTTCACTCTTCCTATTTTTTCTTCTTCTTCATATCTGTTTTTATTGTTGCAAAATGTTGTTTTCTTCTTCTTCTTCTTCTTCTTCTTCTTCTTCTTCTTCTTCTTCTTCTTCTTCCATTTTCTTTTTTCTTCCTCCTAGCTCTTTTTCTTTTTCAATATCTCTACTTCTTTTTATTCCCTCTATTTTTTCCCATTTCTTTCTTTCATCTTTTCTCTCCATTGTCCTCTTCATTTTCTTCATTCTCGTTTTCTTTCATTCTCTGTCTTCATTGGATTCTTTTTTTTTTTTTCTTTTTCATTTACTTCGAATCTCTATTTTTTGTTCTTGAACAACACGAGAAATCCAACGGTTAAAACACTCGTCTCCCTAACTTCATAGTGAAGCCATTTTTTTCCAGATTCAGAATTTTCCTAAAGGTTTGAAAACGATACCCTCAGCTGATTGTACACACTTAACAGCAATAAATATATTAAGCAACCTTTAGAATCAAGACAATAATCCAAAATATTGCATTCACTTACATTGAATAGGCGAACACAAAAAGATTGGTATCACATGACCAAAGGCAATCCTGGAGGTTTTTGATAGTAGGTCATTTTCGAAAGCACCGATTACGAAATCTGAATTTTATCTAGGCATGTCAATCCCACTGGGGACTGGCGCCACAAAATCCACCCTCTAAATCTGAATAGGGTGAGTCGAGTATATGCTTACTCATGCACAACCAAACAGGGTTGGCATTTGGTTTCAGTAAGGACGTTGACAGTTTTACAGGTCACATGTACATTTTGAATCTGTTTTCTTTTTTTTTTTTTTTTTTTATTCTTGGTGAATAGTCTATTGCTTATGCACGTGATTGACCGGGAAGAAAAAAAAAAACAGAAAGACCATTATCCATTATATTCCCGTATGGACAACGATGGTGCTTAACACAGGAAAATGCTTGGGTATTTAATTCGAGTAAAGATATTTTAAAATGTGTTCGGGATACACACCCAGCAGTTACACGCTTTCCTCGTTTTTTTGCTGTAAAATATGTATTCGGCGTTATATAAAAAAGATCAACTAATGGAGAGTGATGTTGAAAACTTTTCTTCCCAACTTATTTCCAAGACTGACTTATCAAATATCACAATCTTGTGGTGGAAGGGCTTGACTGACCAGCATCTTTTAGATCAGCAAGTATATATATATATATATATATATATATATATATATATATGTGTGTGTGTGTGTGTGTGTGTGTGTATGTATGTATGTATGTGTATATATATATATATATATATATATATGTGTGTGTGTGTGTGTATGTATGTATGTATGTATGTATGTGTATATATATATATATATATATATATATATATATATGTGTGTGTGTGTGTGTGCGTGCGTGTGTGTATATATATACATAACTATATCTATCTATCTATATATATATATATATATATATATATATATATATATATATGTATATGTCAAGTGTAACAATAAAAACGAAAGAACGAACGAGAAAATGATCGAAGGAAGGAACGATGAAATGAATGATACAAGAAAGGAAGAAACGAAGGAAAGAATAATAAAAATGAAAAGAAAGAGGGGGAAGATGGGAAGGAAAACCGCAAGAATAGAATGAAGAGGTTAAGAAAGGAAGGAAAGAAAGAGCGAACGAATGAACGAACGAGTGAATGATGGAGAGAAAGAACGATGAAATGAATGATGGAAGAAAGAAAGAAAGAAAGAAAGAAAGAGAGAAAGAAAGAAAGAAAGGAATTGAAGAAAGAAAGGGGGGAAGATTAAAAAGAAGAAGAGGAAGAATGGAAGGACGCGATGAAAGAAGGAAGGAAGTAAGGAAGGATGGATGGATGGAAGGAAGGAAGGAACGAACGAACGAACGAACGATCTAACAAACGAACGAGTGAATGATGGAGAGAAAGAACGATGAAATGAATGATGAAAGGAAGGAAGAAAGAAAGAAAGAAAGAAAGAAAGAAAGAAAGAAAGAAAGAAGAAAAAGAAAGAAAGAAAGAAGAATGGGCAAAATAAGGAAAAGCAAGAAAGAGTAAAACAAGGAAAGAGGTGGAAAACAAAGATGGGAAGGAAATGAAGAATAAAGGAAAAGAAAAAGGAGAAAGAGGAGATTTGGGAAGAGTAAGGAAGCGAAAAACAAGGAAAAACGGTTGAGTAGAAGATTTGATGGAAGACGAGAAAGGATAAGAGAGACGAAATGCACAAGGAGAAAGAGTTTAATTCGGGAAGAATAGAGAAAAGAGGAAAGAGTGATGTAAGAGTTGGAAGAAAGAGGAGACGAAAGTAGCAAGCAATGAGGAAAGGAAAGAAAAGAATGAAAAGAAAGAAAGAAAGAAAAAAAAGAAAGTCGAAAAATTTGAAGAAAGGAAACGGGAGATAAAAAGAGAAAATAAACAGAACAACTACTTCTTCTCATTATTATTATTATTATTATTATTATTATTATTATTATTTATGTCGTGATCACGGGTCTCCCAAATTTCCTCTTCTTTGTTGATCTTAATAAAGTTTGTCTTTTTTGCCTCTCCTGGGGTGAGGAGAGGCAAAAGACAAACTTTATTAAGATCAAGTCTTTGGCAATATATATATATATATATATATATATATATATATATATATATATATATATATATATAAGCAAATATATGGATATAGATCCGACAGTATGAAGAAAAATATACGGAAAAAAAAAAAAAAAATCTTATATACAATTATGCTGTTTAATGTTAATATGTCAACGTCGGACGTTTTGGTCTAATAAACCATCTTCAGGACATATTCATAAATTATAACATTATCAATACAACATGACAAAGACGATGTACATAAGAACAAGACTTATCCAAACAAATAACTGAAAGTTTTATATGATCTCGCTCCGTTTAAAACAGGGTCACCTTGATCTTATAAAACTTACAGTTATCTGTTTGGCCAAATTACGTTGAAAGTTAAGCAACATCCAGATTAGTCAGTACTTAGATGGGTGAAGGCTTGTGAATACCAGGTGCTCTAAGCTTGGATATGCGGGTGGGGTTAATTAGTACGACTCTATATCGCTAAAACAATTCTCATCTAAAATAAAAATTTCTCAAAATCTGCAAATATTTTCTAGCTTCAAATAACCTACAAAGGGTTGATAATCCGTAAAAATCTATTCCATGAAACGAATCAACAGCAATTTGCTCTCTGTGTTCAATTTTCTAAGCATTCTTTTCTTATTATGATCTTTAGATATTTCAACCATTTTCTGATTCTGTGCGTAAGCGTTCTTTTACTTTCAATTTTTATTAAAGATTCAACGTTGCTTAAAAGTTTATCCCATAGTATTCTCAGTATCCTTCTGTAGAACCACATTTGAGTTAATTCAAGTCTCTTCTTCAATTTTGAGGATTGTCCATCAAGCTATGGTTACATAGGCAGCATTAGCGTGAAGACAGTGGGTGCAAGGGCCCCGAACATTCATGTCGAGAAGGCATCATCAAGGAGTTTTGACCCGGGCCATTACTAAACATCATCAAACCTTTGCAGGTCACTGATAAGTGGGCCGACATTACATAACTGTTGAATGCAGTTTTCTTCGTTTTCTAACGAAATTATTCTGTTTCATGATACTTTGCTTAGATTTTGGAAGGTATTTTTCGCAATTCCAGTGTGACTTCGGTGTTATATTTTCCGTCCTATGTTGAACTATATTTCTGTTGCCTCAAGTCTTCTTCAGCTGTGAGAAGATTGTCAGGCATTCACGACAAACTGGTTTCCAGAGTTGGTGATATTATCTCTCAGATACGTCTCTGCGTTCGAACAGATAGCGACACACTTGTGAGTCTGTCCAGAGATAATGATGGAGTTGAGGAAAATAATAATTTCTGATGCGCGGCCGGGGGAACATCAGCCCGAGGCTGCGCAATCGACGGTTGCGGAGGCTTGGACAACTTTTGATCTTGGCCTTAGTGTAGGTTTTTCCACATTAAAGCCTGAAGTTGTGTCGAATTCCGTCCCAGTGGAATAAATAGCCCAAAAATGAGGACCGAATACGTTTTTGTTTGTTTCAAACAAAATTATGCTATCTCTCTCTCTCTCTCTCTCTCTCTCTCTATATATATATATATATATATATATATATATATATATATATATATGTTCATATCATCCATCGTTTTATATCATTCTATGTTCATCTATGCCAATTTGTTCATATCTATCTATCTATCTATCTATCTATCTATCTATCTATCTATCTATCATCTATCTATCTTATTCTGCCCCCTCTCTCTCGGTTTCTATCTATCTATCTATCTATCTATCTATCTTAATCTGTCCATCTCTCTCTCTCTCGCTTTCTATCTATCTATCTATCTCTCTAGCTAGCTAGCTAGCTAGCTAGTTAGCTTTCTTAATTTGTCCATCTCTCTCTCTCTCTCTCTCTCTCTCTCTCGCATTCTATCTATCATTCTATCGAGCATTCTTAATCTGTCCATCTCCCTCTATCGCTTTATATCTATCTATCTATCTATCTATCTATCTATCTATCTATCTATCTATCTGTCTATCTAGCTTTCTTCATCTGTTCATCTTTCTCTCTATCGCTTTCTATCTATCATTCTATCTAGCTTTCTTAATCTTTCCATCTCCCTCTGTCGCTTTCTATCTATCTATCTATCTATCTATCTATCTATCTATCTATCTTATTCTGCCCCCTCTCTCTCGGTTTCTATCTATCTATCTATCTATCTATCTATCTATCTATCTATCTATTATCTATCTCCTTACAACTAATGATTGTTCTTTCTGTGCACTTTCCTTCTCTACAAGCTCCTACGGGTTTTTTTTCATTTTTTAACGACTTAAGAAGAAAAAAAAGAAAGTGTAAGTAAATCTCCGTCCCCACATGACAAAAGAGCGCAAAAGAAAGCAGGACAATGGAAGAGACTTGTGTATTTTGATATTTTTGTCCCCAATTCTGACGTCGAAATAATCTCACTGTCCGTCTATCGTAATCGCATCGACATACCATGTGTGTCAACGAACGGTATGTGAAATGCACCTTTCCACTTCCCACAAACATAGCTTCTTTTTTTTCTTTTCTTTCTAATCTCTACTTTTCTTTCCTCTCTGCTATTATTTCCTTGTCGCTTTCACTTCATTCTGCACATCTAGTTTTTTTTTGTTGTTTCTGGCTGTTCTACAGGTTCACGGGTGGGACAAAAAATTAATGTGAGTTTGTGTGTGTGTGTGTGTGTGTGTGAGTATATATATATAAAATATATATATATATATATATATATATATATATATATATATATATATATATACTGGGAAAATCTATATATCTATCCTAGTTTTCACTTTTCTCTCTAATTATTACTGTTCATCTATCTATATATTTATCTATTTCAGTCTTCCTGTTCATCTATCTATCTATCTATCTATCTATCTATCTCAGTCTGCCTATTCATCTATCTATCTATCTATCTATCTATTTCATTCCTTTTATCTATCTATCTATCTATCTATCTATCTCTCTCAGTCTGCCTGTTCATCTATCTATCTATCTATCTATCTATCTATCTATCTATCTATCTATTTCAATCCTTTTATCTATCTATCTATCTATCTATCTATCTATCTCAGTTTGCCTGTTCATCTATCTATCTATCTATCTATCTATTTCAATCCTTTTATCTATCTATCTATCTATCTATCTATCTATCTATCTATCTCAGTCTGCCTGTTCATCTATCTATCTATCTATCTATCTATCTATCTATGTCTGTTCATCTATCTACCTATCTATCTCAATCCGTTTATCTATCTATCTATCTATCTATCTATCTATCTATCTATCTATCTATCTATTTCAATCCGTTCATCTATCTATCTATCTATCTATCTATCTATCTATCTATAAATTCTATATCCCACGTGTGCGATGCGTTTATTTAACAGACACTTCGGATGTACGTTCGACATCTATTTATATTTTTCTATCTTTAGATATGTAATCGTGATGAAACGTTCTCTTCCCCAGCAAATCTCAGAATATATTCATTAAATATACAAAGACCGAAAGGGATAAAGATGTTTCCTTTCACCGGATATATTAAAAAAATACAGTGATACTTACCTGGCTTATTTCAGAGGGTATCCCCCAGACGAGGTTCTGACGAAGGGCAGAGTCTCGTCTCGAGAAAATGACTCCGTTTTTACATGGATTATACGGAATTTTTGCCCGAGACTACGGGCTCGGATAACCCACATTAAACTCGGCCTTGTGCCACATCTTGCTGCCTGGGACAGCGGGTAAATAATTACAGTGAGGCTATTCCAGGAAAATTAGAGGTCCTGACAAGATTCATAATTCTTCATCGGATTAAATTTGTTACCCCAAAATTTAGTCCCATGAAGACCTAAATGACGAAACGCATCACTTTGACATGCAGTTTTTAAGCCAACTATTGTTCTTGATATATAAAAACATACGTATCGTTGTATTATATATATATATATATATATATATATATATATATATATGTTTCATTAAAAACGACAGACAAGGTACTACGGTTAAGCTTTTTATTTAATTTTTCTTGTGTTCTAACAAGAGCTTTCTTTTCTAGACAAAGGGTGTGTAAGAACTGTCCGAATGTTTTATATTTCCGAGCGTTTTCGGCTATACCTTTAGCCATTATCAAGGATGATTCGATTTTTCAGCTTAATTGGATGTGTGCATTATGTGAATGTCTTAGTGTGTAGTAGGGATGTTTTAATTTCCGAATACGGTTAACACATTGAGCCATAGACGTGAAACCAGATTGTGTCTGGAAATACAGAAAGGTATGGCAGGAGTCATTGTGTAAAGGGGAATATGGTAAGGAGGGTAAAAACTGAACGAGTTCGTGATAATTGTTGCTGGATGTTCCAGGAAGATAAATTGGCCATTACCACATATCCTTATAAACGTGTCTTACTAAACGAGAGGACTGAGATAATGTCAGGGTGCAGGCATTTAAGTAAATATTTGTTAGAACCCGGATGAACGAAATAAAATAATTATTTTTTTCCCTTTTCCTCACTTACAATTTTATTTCTTTTCTCTCGACCCCCACCCCGCCATTCTATACTTTTACCCACTCACTTCCGTTGGTCTGGTATATTGGAGTAGTTGGGTTGTATATCCTTCCACTTGCCTGAGGAGACCTTACGGGCGAAACCCGGGCTGCAAGGCTGGTTGGTATTTTAGCCTTCTCTCTCTCTCACACACACACACACACACACACACACACACATATATATATATATATATATATATATATATATATGTGTGTGTGTGTGTGTGTGTGTGTGTCTGTGCATGTATGTGTGTGTGTGTGTCTTAACAATGAAACTTTTCTCAATTAGTTTCCTCAACTAGGTTCGAACAACTTGGACATCATCAGGAGAAAAATTCAAGCTTGTCAGTAGCAGTGAACTACAGGGGTGAATAACAGTCGCTGAGGAAGCTGAACTTACCCTGTAGTTTTCATTTTCTTTTTCTTGTAGTTATTTTTGGGTCAGTTTTGGGATTAGTCAAAGATATTTTTCAAGTAGCTTTTTAAGGAGAGATCGAGGAGACCCATGAGTCTCAGATGTATCTCTTTAATCAATTTGACAGCTTTATTAGTTGCCGAAAAGCGGATGTGTGTGTGTGTGTGTTTGTGTATGTTATCTTTTATTTTGGCAGGGGTGTATGTAGTGTCCGTATGTATATATATTTGTGTGTCTGAGAGTGTGCATATGAGAGACATCATCAACTCAGCGAGTATGTCTGTCTGGTGTGTATAACGTTCGGTGTTAGGAGAGTCAGCTTAGGCTCTTCATGGATGATGTCATTTTCATTTTCAATGTAGAATATATACATCTATACAGAGTTTATAATGTGTGAGAGAGAAATGGATGGGGGTGATGTATGGAGTTATATATTAGTTCTATGTGTGCTGTTTAGTGTGTTGTTGAATCCGTCTGTACAAATTGAATTGCAGCGCAAAATCCATTTGTCTTCATGTACTTCATTTCTCTAACTTTATCTTTTCTGTCTATTTCTATTCTTACAATAATAGTACATTTTGTATGGCTATTAAAATCATGTTTTTCTGAGCGGAAATGGTGTTCTACAGGTAACAATTTTTCATTGGGGATTAATCTTATTCCGATAATTATAAATTATATATCTATATCTATATCTATATGTATGGGCAGCAAATTTTCTTTTATTAATTAATGTGTGTGTGTGTGTCGAAATCGGTAAAGCATGTCAGGCGATATGACGGTTCCTTATAGGATACATGTTCGATTCCCGTCGGAGGACGAATATTTTCTATGAAAATTTCTCGGACATTCAGGCCGGTAAATGTTATTTAATACTGTTTATTATAAACAGAGCATTTACTTAAATACTCCTTTGTGGCCGAGTCGGTTAAGGCACGTCAGCGTAAATGACGGTTCCCTATAGGATGCAGGTTCGAATCCTGTCAAAGAACGAATATTTTCTATGAAAATTTCTTGGACATTCAGGCCGGTAAATGTTATTTAATACTGTTTATTATAAACGGAGCATTTACTTAAATATTTGTATCTATAAAAAGAACGTATAAACATAAAAATATTTCTTAAAAAAATTTGTCGTACTTTGTCCATTTAATAATATGTGGCGTCATATATATATATATATATATATATATATATATATATATATCTGTGTGTGTGTAGGAAAGTAAAGACAGAATCATACATAATATCACCGATTATCTCAAAAGCAAAAGTAGTATACGAACTAATAAAGAAAAAACAGAAACATTGAAGTGGGCTGATTAAAAACCCAACAGACACCAAACGACTCACATCGTTAGATGAGAGGTGATTGAGTCAGTCCCACGAAAGATCAAGCAAAGTTGAATAAAATAAAATCATTCGCCGACACTCAAAACGTTCATATCTTCTCAGTTTCGTATCGAAATATAAACAAAGCTATTTCTAAAGAAGTAGTGGATTTTATTTATTAATCCGAGAGATTTTATTACATTCATTCTTATTTTTAGTGGATACTCATATTTGAGCAGACGTTGCTTTTATTTTTGAAATATGGAGAAAGATGCCGGAGATGGCATTATTTTCTTTAATAAGATTTCTTTTATATTCAGACAGACAAAAATGAATGAAGACTGCTTAATAAAGAAACATCCCATCTACTCAAATATGAATATCCGCTAAAAAATAACAGTAGCGGTTATGTCACTCCAGAGCTTCCTATTCGTTGGTCTTGTTCTTGCTATTTTACTTCCCTCTAGGCGTCTCTGCCAATTTAGTCACATTTTCTTCTTCTTCTTCTTCTTCTTCTTCTTCTTCTTCTTCTTTTTCTTCTTCTTCTTCTTCTCCTCCTCCTCCTCTTCTTCTTCTTCTTAATGTTTCACTATTCGTTTTTCTTATTCTTTACCTTTTCCTTCTTTTTATTTTTCTTCATCTTTTCTTCTTTTTCTTCTTGTTTTTCTTCTATTCTTTTCCTTCTTTTTTTCTTTTATTTTTCTGCTTCTTCTTCGTCTCTATCTTTTCTTCTTCTTTTTCTTCTTATTTTCGTCTTCCTTTTCTTCTTTTTCTTCTTTTCTTCTTGTTCTTCTTCTATTCTTTCCCTTCTTTTCTTCTTTTCCTTCTTTTCTTCTTTTCTTTTTCTGCTTCTTCTTCGTCATTTCTTCTTCTTTTCTTCTACTTCTATTCTTCTCCTTTGCTTCTTTTCTTTTTCTCTTTCTTCTTCTCCATCTCTTCTCCTTTTTCTTATTTTCGTCTTCTTTTTCCTATATTCCTCTGTTTTCTTCTTGTTTTCTTCTATTTTCTTCTATTCTTCTTGTTTTCTTCTTATTCCTTTCTTCTTCTATCGTTTTTTTCTTCTTCTTCTCTCCTTCTTATTTTCTTCTCCTCTTCTCTTCTTCTTCTTCTATTTCGTCGTCGTCTTCTTCATTGTGCCGCGCCTGTTTATGTGTCTGCAGTAATTTCCCTCAAATGCTTCAAATCCCGATTTCTCTTCTTCCTCCTCCTCTTCTTCCTCCTCCTCCTCCTCCTTCTTCTTCTTCTTCTTCTTCTTCTTCTTCTTCTTCTTCTATTTCGTCGTCGTCTTCTTCATTGTGCCGCGTCTGTTTCTGTGTCTGTAGTCATTTCCCTCAACTACTTCAAATCCCGATTTCTCCTCCTCCTCCTCCGCCTCCGTCTTCTTCTTCTTCTTCTTCTTCTTCTTCTTCTTCTATTTCGCCGTCGTCTTCTTCATTGTGACGCGTCTGTTTATGTGTCTGTAGTCATTTCCCTCAAGTGCTTCAAATCCCGATTTCTCCTCCTCCTCCTCCTCCTCTTCTTCTTCTTCTTCTTCTTCTTCTTCTATTTCGCCGTCGTCTTCTTCATTGTGACGCGTCTGTTTATGTGTCTGTAGTCATTTCCCTCAAGTGCTTCAAATCCCGATTTCTCCTCCTCCTCCTCCTCCTTCTTCTTCTTCTTCTTCTTCTATTTCGCCGTCGTCTTCTTCATTGTGCCGCGTCTGTTTATGTGTCTGTAGTCATTTCCCTCAACTACTTCAAATCCCGATTTCTCCTCTTCCTCCTCCTCCTCCTTCTTCTTCTTCTTCTTCTTCTATTTCGCCGTCGTCTTCTTCATTGTGCCGCGTCTGTTTATGTTTCTGTAGTCATTTCCCTCAAATGCTTCAAATCCCGATTTCTCCTCTTCCTACTCCTCTTCCTCCTCCGCCTCCTCCTCCTTCTTCTTCTTCTTTTTCTTCTTCGTCCCTCTTCCTTTCTCTCACCTCAGATTACTCGACGTGTACCTGTTGCTCCTTTCCTACGTGGTTGCATCTTTGCTGTCCTCCCTTTTTTAGGACGTACCCAATATATGAGTCATAAGTTGTGCTCTTCCTTTCATTTTAGCTTACCTTTCATCCTAACCGTCTTCAGCTAAATCTTTTTCATAATATCATTTTTATTCTTTTCTCAAACCATTAACACGCAATCACCGCCAGAACGTGTTCCATTCCTCCATTTTTCTTATAAGAAGAAGCGTAGCATTTTTTCTTTTACAATCTTTACTTGTTGTTGTTGTATTTTTTTTTTTTAATTTCAGTTTTCGTTTGCGGACCTCTCGTCAACGCATTGTCTATCTTTAGGCGGCCGCTTAAAAATACCGAGAGATTCAAGACCGCGTTCTTTCTTAGAGCCTCAAATTCTAGAGCTTCGCGCTCTGAATTAATGTAGGGCTGGCTACCCACACCATCATTCCTCAATTATGGGCTGCCCCACGCTGTTTTGATGGAGGGTTGAACTGCGGGTGGGATTAGTAAGATTCTTGTCTGACGGGTTGGATGAGTGGCCCGCCAAAGTTTGGCCACATTGCCAAAAAAGTCAGATTAGAAGTATCGCAGAATGGTATGAGGCAAAAGAAGAAAGAAGGAAACACTGAGATAGATAGATAAACAAATATATAGATAGATAAAGAAGAGAGAGAGAGAGAGAGAGAGAGAGAGAAAGAGAGACTGTTAGATAGATTGATAGATAGATATTAAAAAAGAGTCAGTCGGATAGATAGATAGATAGATAGATAGATAGATAGATAGATAGATAGATAGATAGATATGGAAAGAGATAGACAAACAGACAGATAGATAGATAGATAGATAGATAGATAGATAGATATAAAAAGAACTGTGATAGATAGATAGATAGATAGATAGATAGATAGATAGATAGATAGATAGATAGAAAAAGGACTGTGATAGATAGATAGATAGATAAATAGGTAGATAGACAGATAGATATAAAAAGGACTGTGATAGCTAGGTAGCTAGATAGCTAGCTAGCTAGCTAGATAGATAGATAGATATGGAAAGGGATAGACAAACATCTAGATAGATAGATAGATAGATAGATAGATAGATAGATAGATAGATAGATAGATATGGATAGGAGCATCTGCGGTTGTTGATGAGGTATTATGATTACTTGCATTATTTACATTATTCGGGCTGTTATCCTCATCTTCATTATCGTATTTAGAACATTTCTCAAGGACACATGGTCCACGGAATAAAGACGTTGTTTAGATCCAGTGACTAGACAGTGAAATGTGTTGTGAGTTCAATACCAGGCCACAGCAGTGGTGAACCAAAAACTTGGAGTGTTGAGTTAAAAAGAAATAACTGAGACATCCGGAAGAGGCATGGCATGTGGAAATAGAACAATCTACCCCGCTGGACGAAATAAAGAGTTTGATCGAAATTCTAATCATTTAAAGAAGGCTGGAGAGTAAAGCGGTTGAATAGTTTTGAATATTGCAATGAAGATATGGATAACTGTCCGGATAATGTAAATAATGCAAATATATATTTATTATTGTTATAAACTTGTGATGCAATATACGCATGTTTAAATAGTAAGCACAGTTTTTATTTATTACATTGCATTCGACTTATTAAAAAGATGTGAACATGAAAAGAAACTGTGTTCAATTTTAAATCAGAACAGCCAGGTATGTCAATGCATTAGGCTACAGGCAGCCATCACAGCAAAGCAGCTTTCAATTATACTACCAAAGAAATGACATTTATCTTTCGGACCTTTCAAACTTGCTATATACAATATTTATTTTCGTACGCGACTCATATATAGATACTGCCAAAGATTTTCGAAAAAAAATGCATACCCTGATGATAAAAGGCTCCAGACTTCATGAAAATAAATTTCTATCATCAAAATATGTTACAGTGTAACCCGGATATAAGAGAGTTGTCGGGACCGGAGAAGAAGTCTCTTATATCCGGGTTTCTCTTATATCCGGGCTTGGTCTCATTTATATACATTAACACAGGCTCTAATTTGGGACCAGAGAAAATCTCTCTTATATCCGGGTTTCTCTTATATACGGGTCTCTTATATCCGGGTTACACTATATATATATATATATATATATATACAGCGTAACCCGGATATAAAGAGTTATCGGACCGGAGAAGAAGTCTCTTATATCCGGGTTTCTCTTATATCCGGGTTTGGTCTATTTTATATGCATTAACACAGGCTCTAATTTGGGACCAGAAAAATCTCTCTTATATCCGGGTTTCTCTTATATCCGGGTCTCTTACATCCGGGTTACACTGTATTATGAAGAGGAAAGACCAAAGGATTTTTAATTTTAAAAATTTTTTAATCCTTTTTAGCACGTTCAAAATTTTGTTTTACCGTCAACTGTGGGTGGGTCAAATATTACTGTAAGGATATGCAGCGTCTTTTTTGGTGTTAAAAACACGTTGTTTTGGAAATTCTTACAAAAATCAAATAATTTTCGGCATTTAATGAAATTTTTAAAAAAATATTCACAAATGATTCAAATTATTTTTAAAATCATGTCTTTTTTTATTTTTTTAGAAAATCTTGATAATTTTTTTTACATCTGTTACCCCCACTTGCTTAATTTTTTGAGAAATTAAAATGCCAGCTTCTTCATATTTATATTAGTTAAAATAAGGACTCCTTGGAGAATTTACATCATCAGTTTTTTATCAAATAGAACACCATTTACTGATAATCTGCTCTGAATCGTAAAATAAAACCTACATGAAACTATGATATTGTTTAATTAGAAGAAAAAAATTAATAGTTTTTATAGAAAACATATTGTTATATAGGAAGAAAGTCTCACTGCCGACACTTGAGTTTGAACATAGATCGCTAGTGAGCAGAGACAGGCGATCCCATTATTGAATTTAGTAGATCACGTGACCATAAAGGAAACGCATATATGGAAGGTAGCGGGTGTCTAATAACTCTGCATTTCTGTTCTATCCTTTATGCCTATACGGATCACTATTTCTAGTCTATCCTCTATCTCTATACGGACCGCTTTTCATTACTCTATTCACTACGTTATTTCTCTATTCAGATCACTATACGGATGATAATTCGAGCGAGTATTATCAAGCAAATACGATTAGTGCGAGTGATACTCGAAGGCGTCTAACACCAGTATTGTTCAACGGCGTTAATATAGTTGTATCTGCGATTACAAAGTCTCTACTACAACGAGCATTACGAAAATGACAACAAGTATTCGCTGGCATCATAAAAGCGACAACGAGTGTTCGTTGACATCACAAAACATATATTAAGGAAACTATTGTCTTAAGAAAAAAATTTCGATGAATAACAAACTTTAACAAGAAATACTTTATTTTTTAAAATATTAATAAGAAAATTTTATGAAGTTTCAATTTTTTAAAAATTCTGTATTAGTTTCTGACTTTTAGATGATATTATTATTAAGGAAAAACTACTGTTATTAATCATAAATGGAAAACGTAATACCAATCACTAAAGACTAATATTTTAAAATAATTTTAAAACATATATTATTTTATAATATAGACTATATATATTTATATATATATATATTTATATATATATATATATATATATATATATATAAAATGATTATAATATATAACTATTATAATATATATTATATAATATCTATTATATATAATATATATTATATATAATATATACTATATACAATATATATATTATTATAATATATATATATATATAATATCTAATTATTATAATATATAATTATTATATATATATATTATATAATATATATGTATATTATATATAATATACATTACATATAATATATATACTATATATAATATATACAATATATATACATACATATTATAATATATATATAATATAATTATTATAATATATAATTATTATAATATCTGCGATTTTGCAGTTCACGGAAAATATTTGCCAACTGATTTACAGTAATGCCTGAAATCACATTAGTTATTTTAGCTATACTTCAAACTAGGTACAGGAAATATAACATTTTCACAGGTTATTTTCTATCGCAAATACAAATAAAGTTATATTTTTTAAAGTGCACACGAACTTTATGGACACCCTGTATAGTTTATATAGTTTTCTTAATGTGACTTTTATTAACATTGCGCTATCTGCATACCTTATGGTAAGACTGTGGCCACCAACAATTATCTTGGTATCGCCTCGCTGTATAGTTTGAAAAGTCTGGTGAGAAGCCTTATCCTTGTCGTAAATCCCTTTCAATTTTTGTATATTTGCTGAACCTATTTTTCTATCCATAACCCAGAGGTTTGAGACCAGTACAATTTCTTGAACATTTTAATATTCTTCCCAAATATATCAAAGTTGCTTAGCAATTCCAACAGATAACATCGTGTTGCCAAATTTTATTCCTTTTCTGCAAAGGTTGCTACGAGTTAGATTTGAAATCTTCTTTTAAAAGTCAAATATCAGTTTATCTGGAAATAAACCGTGCAGCTATTAATAAGAAGAGTTTAAATTAATTAAATTTTTTTAAAGTAAGATCCACTCTTTACAAGGCCCGAGAGCCACTAGAGTAGAGAGTTGTTAGGAGCCAATTTGTGCGGATGGGAGAGGAAGATAACGGCTAAACCTAACATTGAACAGGTAAAGATTTTAGTGATCGGAGGAATATCTTTTACGAAGAAGGTTCCACAGAGCAGTGGTACGCTGGAAGAAGCTGTTGAACTTACATCTCACCGATGGAATGCGTAGGTAATGAGTTTAATACTAAGTGGCGTGGCAGGTCCTTGCCGTGAAGCTTTGAATTGGCGTGACCCGGACATGTAGTTCGTACGAGCACTTTCCGTGGAACTAGCTATAGAGCAGCGAAAGGCTTGCCCCACCCCGCCTGTGGCAGAGAGGTTGAAGGGTGGAGAATAATTCGTTTACCCACAAGTGCTCGTCGACGCATTTGAACTCAAGGCTGAAGATTGAGGTCTTCTCAGATCTCGTTCAAATATGACAACTCTAGTCCATTTTTTTGACTGAAAGGGTTCTTTTAAAGATAGAGGATAGTAGGAATAATCAGGTCCTTACTGGAGTTGTATAGGAGGCCGACGATTTTACCTGAATTCTTAGCAATGGATCGTATGTACAAATACTTGCAGGCTTTCACAGATCTAGGATAATTTGTTCATTGTCATCCTATGACGTTTTCAGTCCACCCTCTCATAATTTCACTTTTGGAATTATTAGATATTGCGATAATTTCTCTCACGCTTCACACTCTCTTCCTCCTTCCTGTCAGGAACGATCTTTATCTATTTAAATGCAATTTTCTGAAACCATTTTTATTTTATTATTGTTCTCTGTAACCATAGGACTGTGCCCGCTGGAGCCACGACTACTCTCACCAAGCCGCTCACTCTAGAGAATTAGAAGCCGGTTCAAGCAATGATATACACAGATAGAAATTATAAGGAGGATTTGATAATTATATTAAAGTAATTCATGGAGTCTGATAGAAATCTCAACAGAATGCAGAAAGCACTGGACGGCCTTTTCGTCCTATATTTGGGACTCATCAGCAGTGCGCATCCACTACCGAGAATTGAAACCCTGACTGATAGGTTGTTAAGCCAACATCATACCAACTGTTCCAAATGGGCTTGGTGACGAAGAGATTGCAAATCTGTCTTAATATAGCGCCACTCGCTCATTATTCCGTGGTGGAACTCTACTGAGCACAGTCCTATGGTTACAGAGAACTCAGTAAATATAATTATCGAATCCTCCTAATAATTTCTACCTGTGCATATCATTGCTTGAACCGGCTTCTAATGCTCTAGAGTGAGCGGCTTGGTAAGAGTAGTCGCCCAGTGCTTCCTGCATTCTGTTGAGGTTTCTATCACACGACGAATTAATTAAATATAATTATCAAATCCTCCTAATAATTTCTATCTATCTATCTATCTATCTATCTATCTATCTATCTATCTATCTATCTATCTATATATATTTGTGTATTTAAGCAGCAATCCTTCTTTTGTGCACATTTCATTGAATACGACAGACAAGGTGCTTTGATTAATATTTTTTATACAATTTCTCATGTGATCTAATATTTTTTTTCTTTGCGGTAGATAATTATATAAAAAACTGCCCAATTGCTATAAAGATATATTGATGATGCTCTATTGATATATTGAAGATGAACTGTTGCTATATAGATATATTGATGATGAATTATTGATATATTGAAATGGCTAAACTAACAGGTCCTTACTGGAGTTGTATAGGAGGCCGACGATTTTACCTGAATTCTTAGCAATGGATCGTATGTACAAATACTTGTAGGCTTTCACAGATCTAGGATAATTTGTTCATTGTCATCCTATGACGTTTTCAGTCCACCCTCTCATAATTTCACTTTTGGAATTATTAGATATTGCGATAATTTCTCTCACGCTACACACTCTCTTCCTCCTTCCTGTCAGGAACGATCTTTATCTATTTAAATGCAATAGCAATCGTCACCTGTTTTTTTTTTTTTTTATTATTCTCTCTGTAACCCCTAGTGTTATAGAGGCTTGTATTGCCTTCCTTGGAATGATATGATATGATATATATATATATATATATATATATATATATATATATATATATATATATATATATATATATATATATATATAAACAAGAACAAAAAAAAAAGAAAGAAAAGAAACAATTTAGATTGGAAATTTAATAATCCTGCTATCAGCAACTGCGGTCTGTCTAGTGTTAATATAAAATAAAATAAAAAAAAAACATTTGTGTACAGTAAGCTGTAATTTTTTTTTACTACAGTATCGACTGTCTGCATCAGTCTTTGACTGTTATAATCTATAGATAAGATTGCCATTTTATTTAAATCTGAGCTTCATCGTAAAATTGTAAATATATATTTCCTATCTTTTTTTCTCTCTCTCTATCTATCACTTTCAAATTCTCTCTCATTTACTATCTCTGTCTCTCTTTTTAGTCTGCCAAGATTTCGGGTATTCGAAAAGGGTATACTTTTCACAAAACCAAAACATATATCCTCCGAAACTAACGCAAAGAACATTACTTTCGGAGATCAAATCGCTGGCGAGATCAATCATAAATTAGTTATCGTCTCCCTGCATCTAACTTAATATATTTTTTCTCTTTTTTATTGATTGATCAATTTTTATGACTTATCAACCTTTAACTTGTTATTTAAAGCCGAAAAATATTCCTAGATTGTAAAAATATAATAATGCTTTACTGATAAAAGTCTAAATAATTAAACCATATCGGGGGATAGGAGATGTGAATAAATTTCTTTCCTATTGTTCTTTGAGCGTAAGTGAATCTAACGAACTGAAGAACTTGGTTGTTTGATTTGCAATTCCGAGCCTTTAAGCATTGCACAAATCGAACATCCAATCTTACAGCACCTGATATTCTCAAGCGGTTACCCGTCTAGGTTCTAAACAGGCTTGACGTTGCTCATCAAAAATATATTTAAATAACACTTCTTTTATAGACCTTTTTTTTGTTTTGTTTTTTTAGTGCGTATGGACACGGCTCTTCGCGACTTCTTAAACATTTTAAGCAATATTTATTGACTTCCCATCTTACATAATGAATGTTCTGCCACGCGTTATTTATTTTACCTGCTTTTTTTCGCTGTCCCTTTTGTTTTATCTATGTCGTGTGTATCAAATTCTCCAAGCCCTCTTTTCTCATTATGTGTCCCAGGAACTTCATCGTTGCATCTTTGCGCCGCTCAGCATCCCTTAAAATTTGTCTTCATCTCTGAGGAAATTGTCCAGCATTCCCTGCCACATAAAATATTTCAACTATTACTTTCTGACCGGTAGAATCATTAGAGCGTTCAAGGAACAGTAAAATATACCCTCTAAACAGTACTGTAGCTTGCGGTGATGGGTGGGGTCAACTCTGGGCGACACTTTGGGGCCCTAGTATAAGCCTGTATCTACAGTATTGAAATAAAAGTAGTTTTGATGCCGGAACAATAATTACAGTTGAAGGACCTTTTCAATTACGGGTAACTTTAACTATGGCACATATATTAAAAGCGATTGTTATCTTGGCCTAACAATAAACATTATCCAGTAATGTACTCAGCCCTGTTTTATGATTGTTGAAAACAATGAACAAACCCAAGTTGCGTTCTTTTAATGCTGTATCACCGCTGGGTGCGGGCAACACATCATTGTTGTTATCACATAAATTTCAGTTATTTTCCTTGACAGCAGTTGGTATGGCTGTGCTGCTGTATTTTCGTCTTTTGACCTGTTAATATATATATATATATATATATATATATATATATATATATATATATATATATATATATAGCTAATATTAATAGTAAATATACACATACATATGCAAAATATATAAATATATATACATAGGTGCATACACGTACATGTATATTTTTTGAATAAAACATTCCAAGAGGAGAGAATCCAGGTAGAACTCAATGTCCAGGACAGAGTAAGGATATAATAAAAAGGCTTAAACACTAATATTCCATGGTCATATGTATATATATATATATATATATATATATATATATATATATATATAGGCGACTCTCCCGTCGAATTTGACGTATGAGGGTCAAGGAGATCAGTCCCCAGGAAACTGGCAGCCCGACAACAGCATATGAGATTTGATGGTGGTGAAGGTTTCGTGCAGGACCATCCACAGTTTTTCAAGGGCCGAATACAGAGACCTGGTGCACAAGGTCCCTAAACGACCCTCCGCAGGTTTTGAATTCAGAGTTGTCCTTCTTCTAGATCACTTACCAACCAAGGCTATAGAACCCAGGAGGAAGAAGAAGGATATTAGCATGTAAGTGAATGTAATGGAATTCGAACTCAGCTCTCCGATTCATCAATCCATGCCCTATCCATTACTCCACAGTGCCTCCTTATATATATATATATATATATATATATATATATATATATATATATATATATATATATATATATATATATATATATATATATATATATATATATATATATATATATATATATATATATATATATATATATATTCTATTAAAATATCAAACAAAATCACAATATAAACATAAAACATAATTTGTCGGACTTTGTCCATTTCATAATGTGTGACGTCATTTGTTTACATTTGGATACGCTTTGAGCAGATATGAATGTACGTGAGAGATTCATGGAAGATTGAAGTTTAAAAGCAGTAAAATCGACGTAGCTAATCGAACGATCCTCCGTTGCTCGATTGGTTAAGACACGTCAGGCTATATGACGGTTCCCTATAGGATACAGGTTCGATTCCTGTCGGAGGACGAATATTTTCTATGAAACTTTCTCGGACATTCAGGCTGGTAAATGTTGTTTAATACTGTTTATTATCAAACAGACCATTTACTTAAATATTTGCATCTATAAAAAGAATGTATAAATATGAAAATGTCTTTATATATATAACTTTAGGGCTAGTAACATTTAAGAAGTTTATTGCTATACACTAACGCTTGACTTTATTTTTTACTTTAATTCTCTTATAAAAAGGGCATTTAGGATTTTTAATTTTTGCTTATTATTATTATTTTTGTGAAATATAGATACTTTTTTTAACTAATTTGTGTGTAAACTGTAAATGCGGACTTAAGTGTTCCTTTAAATGTTGTAAGATTGAATTATGCTTATCCAAGAGAAATATAATCCTTCTCGTCAGCATCGTCGTTGTAAAACATACGTAATAACATTTTTATAAGAGGTGCAATCTCCTAAAGGACATCTGAATTGATATATTAATCTTGCTCTTTAGTAAGATGCTAGTTCATAGCGAAGAATTTTTTTGGCAACTAGATTGGCTGTATTAAATTTAGTATAGTATACAACCAACTTCACTTTTTATTAGGTCAGTGGGAGATACATTTGTGTTTATGAGTCTTTTTAGACTCGTATATATATATATATATATATATATATATATATATATATATATATATATATATATGCTTGACCGTGCTTGAGTCAAAATTCGTACGACTCATACAGCAATCGCTATCACTTGATTTAAAATATTTTTGCCCTTCCTTGCATTTAAACGAGTGCCCTTTGCCGTGCTGATGTTGCTACATGCTTTACTTCTTGCCTATCTCACACTGTGAATTTTTTCTAAGCTCTATGCTAAACATTAAATCTGTTACGAAAAAAGAACTAAACAAAATGAACACAAAACGATCAGATTTAAAAAAGGACTCGTAACTGGAAAAACCGAATGAAAAAAGAATGTTCACAACAAATACTTTTTCACACCCAACCCAGTTCTGCGGAATCAGAATCAACGTTGAGTTTAAGCAAGTGAATGAGCCAATTGTAGTAAAGTGCCATGCAGATTTATTTTTTCCCACTTGTGACGAATGCAGCTATCGATTTTTTTTTGCATGCTAGCATGCTAGTTAACATTCGTGTCAGTCAGCTGTTGGCTCTCACGCTGGCCAATAGAATCTTCCTGACTATTCGTGGCAGCCAGCTGTAGGCTCTCACTCTGGCCAGTAGAAAATGGCCGCAAACTACGTGAAAACTGCCGTAGAAGCATAAAAAAATCGATTATTTCCACTATCGATAGGAGTTGGGAAATGCAAAGTCGGTCTTAGCCTTCCCGCTAACTTGGAGCATGTGCATGTAAATTTGGGTGCAAATCTGTCGAAAATTGCGGTCGTGCATTCGTTACACACACATAAACATCCTGCCTTTATATATATATATATATATATATATATATATATATATATATATATATATATATGTGTGTGTGTGTGTGTGTGTGTGTGTGCGCGTGTGTGTGTGTGTGTGTGTGCGTGTGTGTGTGTGTGTGTGTGTATGTGTGTCTGAGAAAGAGAGAGAGAGAAAGAGATACTGTGCAATATGTTGTATTTTTGGAGGGCAGGAGTAGAGTAAGGGGCGGTCAACTCATGGGAACTCCCGAGCGGCCCAAACTCTATCTACGCCACTGATTTTAAAAGCTAACTACAGTAATAAGAACATATATAACATAGACGTATCTTTCGTTCAAATGAAATTTTCCGGTTTTCCTGGAATTCTTAGAACCATTTTCTCGTACTATGTTACTTCATGTCTTTTCTTCGTCAGTCACGTCCAAATAGGTGGACCGGCATTTACATAACAGTTGAGCATTCTTTGTTTCTAATGGAATTATCCTGTTTCTTAGTACCTTACTTAGCTTCTGCAAGGCATTTTTTGTTATTCCAATGCAACTACGGATTTCGGTTTTCCCTTCCCTATTAAAATAATTCCCAGTTATTTTAATCTAAGGAGAATAGGATCAACACAGGAACTACTGCTAAGATCCTGAAAGAGGTATTTAAAATATAAAGGAATGAGGAAAAGCCTCGGAGAACATAACACGCGTTAGGCATAGAAAGCAAGAGGACAGAATCGAATAAACAAGTTATTATTTACTAAACTTTGACTCAATAGTTTGAGTCAACAAGATTGTCATCACCACACGCCAAAGCGCCGACTTATATGACAGATGTAAAAGGGAAGGCACTTGTTCCCGTGGATCCCAAACTGCGGCAGCACCTTCCTCATTACCATAAGAGAGATTGAACCGGCGTCATATTGATTTCAGTCTGACTCCTTTTGTGGGCACTCGGCAAATTTTTCCTCGTCCCTTGAATGGAGGCCCCACATTAAATACGACGTTTTCTTAGTGGCGAGGTCGATTAAATAATCGACACATTTTTCAAGAGGGGGGAAAAAAACTAAAGTACATAATTTATACAAAATTAAGGTTTTTGTTGTCATTGCGTAGTTCTTCCCCTAGTTTCAGTTTCGAAATTTATTTTCGAATTTTCGGGGAAAAGGTGATATCTATCTATCTATCTATCTATCTATCTATCTATCTATCTATCTATCTATCTATCTATCTCAGAATGTTTACCTATCTATCTGTCCCATACTGTTTATTTTCTATCTATCCCAGACTCTTTATTTTCTATTTTTTCTCTATCCCCCCATCTATCTATCTATCTATCTATCTATCTATCTATCTATCTATCTATCTATCTATCTCAGCCTCTTTATCTATCTATCTATCTATCTATCTATCTATCTATCTATCTATCTATCTATCTATCTTATTCTCCCCCCTCTGTCTCTTTATCTATCTATCTATCACAGGCAATTTATTCTTCTCTCTCTCTCTCTTTCTCTCTCTCTCTCTCTCTTAATTTCTGTTTCGAAATTTATTTTCGAATTTTCGGGGAAAGGTACTATCTATCTATCTATCTATCTATCCCAGACTATTTTTCTGTTTATCTCTCTTTCTTCATATCTCTCTCTCTCTCTCTCTTTCTCTCTCTCTCTCTCTATATATATATATATATATATATATATATATATATATATATATATATATATTTTATCTCAGACTGTTTATTTTCTTTCTATCTATATATCTATCAATCTATCTTAATTTCTGTTTCGAAATTTATTTTCAAATTTTCGAGTAAAGGTGCTTTGTTGTAACATCGATGTTACCAAAACATGACAGATCTTGTATATTACTTTATTCATTTTTTTAAAATTAATTTCGGCGAATGACTTTGAGACAAATGGCGACCAGCTACGCTGGTTACCAAATATTAAATATGGCCGACATATCAACATACGTTTTGTCAACAAATGTCATCAACACCTGAATACTTTGTCTTAAATTATCTACTCTGCTAATTGAGTCTATTTGCAATCTTTCTGGTGAAAGAAGAGTTTCTTAAAGCTTTTGAAAAATGTCTGGAAACCTTTCCTTTTCTATAATACGAACCTCCACTTTTTGCCATTAAATTTCCTTCAAATTTTCTCGTATTATCCGCCAAAATATACGGTACATTCCACATGATAATCCCCACCAAAAAAATAACGCTTCTATGAGAGTAAATTTTCTAATAGATATACACACATACAAGTGTGATGAATTCTTTGGAAACACCTGTGGTAAATGGCAAATTTGTTGTTTTCAGGAAGAATGATGAACAGGTGGAGACTGTTTGAAATCATATCAGTTCGGCTTTTCTTATACGGCTGTTGCAATAGAAGTGTTAAGATTTTTGTAATCACTTTCTGTGTTTAAGATGTTGGAGTCATTTTCATGGATCGCTTTTCATGTTCCGATCTATCTATCTATCTATTTATCTATCTATCTATCTAACTGTTATGGTAAATTACCCATACACTGATGGACTCTTCCAAGTTACAAATAAAAGCAGGTACTGCTTTTTGTCAGTAGAGAGTTTTTTCCAACCAGTTCTCACAGTTCGTACTTAACATTCTTGCTCGTTTGTATTTTATTGTATTACCAATTTTCGTTAATATATTTGTTAACTCAAATCCATTCTTGTGTCTTTATTCTGGCCTCAACAAGGCCACAACATTATCTATCTATCTATCTATCTATCTATCTATCTATCTATCTGAGGCTGTTTCTATTTATTTATCTATCGCAGACTCTTTATCTACCTACCTATCTATCTATCTATCTATCTATCTATCTATCTATCTATCTATCGCAGACTGTTTATCTATCTATCTATCTATCTATCTATCTATCTATCTATCTATCTATCTCAGACTGTTTATGTATCTCTCGCAGAATGTTTATCTATCTATCTATCTCTCGCTGAATTTTTATCTATCTATCTATCTATCTATCTATTAGCTATACACAGAAATATATTCAACCACGACTTTAGTGTAAAAACCTTATTAAATGAGAAAGTAACCAATTTTCGACAATATATTTGTTAACTCAAATCCACACCCGTGTCTTTATTCTAGCCTCAACAAGGCCACAAAATTATCTATCTATCTATCTATCTATCTATCTATCTATCTATCTATCTATCTATCTCAGATTGTTTATCTATCTATCTATCTATCTATCTATCTATCTATCTCTATCGCTGACAGTTTATCTGTCTGTCTGTTTGTCTATCTATCTATATATCTCAGATTGTTTATGTATCTCTCGAAAAATGTTTATCTATCTATCTATCTATCTATCTATTAGTTATACATAGAAATATATTCAACCAGGACTTTAGTGTAAAACGATTATTAAATGAGAAAGTAACTTATTCAGACGGAAAATTCTCGAGTTGGGGCGCTGTAGAATCTTATCAAAATATAAATATGCGCCTCGGATTTTTTTTTCAAATATCTCCTTTCCCGAACTAATTCTTATTTTCCCAAGCCAAGATACATGTCTATAAAAATGTTAAAAACTACAAAGACTAATCAGCAGGACAGAAGAGAGCGATTGACACTGCCTTTAAATTTTTGAAAATTAATGTTGTCTGGAATGCATGGAGGTGAATTCCACAAGAGATAAGTGCTAGAAAATAAATTCTTAGCATAGAATATACGGTTATATCTAACCAACCCAACATTATATTGGTGAGAGCTCGTTGCAACTCTAATACTGCGCTTAAATTCAGAAAGTCATGGTAACATGTCGAAGAGCTCACTCGTACAGTTGCCGAACAGCATTTTTAAAAAAGAAGATGCAGGGAAGCAACGTGGCATTCGTTGAGAAACTGACTAAATCCGAGATGCCAGATTAGGACGAATAATATTGCTGATGCTTCTTCAGATTTTATCAAGGATCTCTAGATATATGGTAGGAGCACCAGATTATATGTTGCAGTAATATTGAAAGCATCGTCGAATGCTGGACATAAATATGTAAGAGTTTTTGGCGAGAAATATTGTCTAGCCCGACACAGTGAACCAGCTTTCTTACTTTTCTAACAATGGATTCAATATAGACTTTCCTCTTCATGTCAGCTGAAAAAGTTAGCCCGGGAAAGCGCCATGAGTGACTCACCCGGAAGTTAGCATCAGCCATGTTGATGAAAGGCACAAATATGTCTCTGAAAGGATTAATAAAGAATAGTTTAGTGTTGTAGTCGTTAAAATTAAAAAAAAAATTATTTGGGCCAGTTAAGAACAGAATGATATTCGTCTCTGACATCAGCCGTCAATTTGACCTTATCGAGTTTGTGACGTCGTCCCCTAGTCGCAGCGCCAACTGTGACGTCCTATCCTGGTCTACCACGGCACCAACTGTGACGTCCTCGCCGCGGCGCCAGCTGTTCGCTCCTCGCTGCTCCGTTCGGGTGTCGCCGCTCCAAACGTGACGTCCGCCTGTCGCGTCAGTCGTGTTGTCTCGTCCTGTGACGTCTCGTCCTGTGTCGGCTTGGTATCGGTCGCGGCACCCAAATGTGACGTTCTAACCTTTTGGTGATTCGGGTGGGAATCTGGTTTGATTTGATATCAGCCTCGTCGTTCCCAACTCGCTTCCAACGCCTGGTTACCAAAGTAACTGCATTGATCTCCAGTCTGCCTACCCACGTTGTGAATTGATCTTAGGCAGACGAGATCAATCAGTAGTTAATGTAATGCAAATCGGGTTCAACAGGGATGACACCACACAAATATGCATAAAAGAAAATAAAATGAAAACTCAAAAGTTCAAGGTATCAAAGAAAAAGATAACAAACTTTATGTCTAGTTATTCGATACATAGGACTGCGTCTATCTCCCGACCCGTTCTATGGATTGTGACACGTTGTTTTCCGTTAGGCGAGTTTTATCACTTCAAGTTGTTTGATCTTTAAGAAATTGGTTTTTTGGTGTGTCTTTGGACGAAAGTCGAAAAAAAAAACTTATTTTGGTGGTCTGGATCTAAGTCGCTCTTCAAAATAATTGTTCTTGGATTGAAGAGGAGTCCGGAATTTGCGTGAATCTTTCAAGTCAGTTATCTCCGAGGCCGAACCAACTTCCACTGCGAGCTTCGAACTGCAAATGGAACTCAAACTGAAACTGCTCGCTGCGGCTTCGCTTAAATGGACGCCGACCAAAACCGGGGTGGGTTTGTCGGCGTCGGGGGTTCCTCGATAATTCTAAATACATATCCACCTCTTTTATTTCTGGTTAGGAATTTTCCACTCTTTTCCATTTTTGGGCGGCTTTTCTTACTCCCACCTTCTGACCATGCTTCAGGGGGGCGTGGACTGCCCTCCCCACTTCTTCGTAGTAGCTTCTCATACCTATCCCCTGGATGGGCGGCGACGGCCTCCTTTGTGCGTCACGTGATCACCACTCGACCAATGATGTCTTAGTCGGGCGTGGACGAATCCGCGGCTTTGTTTCAGGAAAAAAGAATATCTTGCTTAACTAAAAAAAAAATAATCTTTTCTTTTCCTTTTCTTCCTCTTAATCGCAGTTATCATTTTCTCTAGCCGCAAACAGGACAATATGCACGACGGTGGTCATAACTCTTGTTCTACACCTGGGCTTCGTCAGCCATCTTATCGCTAATTATCAGAATGGGTGGTCTATTTAACACGGCCAGACGTCGCCCCGAAAAGAACATTTCTAAGTCCCATTCATTTCCCTTCGGTACACATTTCTGATAACATAATTTTATTATCGCAGGCTAAAGATGTTCCGTCGAAAGAAATCGGTAAGTGGACACGTCTTGTGCGGCTTTTAATTTTTCATATCTATCCAAAGCCCTTTTAGTCCATCTGTTTTCCGTCACTTATAGAAATAACATTTTCATTTGGATTTTTCTTTGGCCAGTCGGCCAGCAGTTTGTTTACGTATCCCAGATAACACAGCCATCCTTAAAAACACACCTGATTCCTTTATCCACTCAGAATTTCCCTGTCATTGTAATGACACTCTTTCGCCATTTGTTACTTATCAAAATATCCTTTATCCATTGTCTCTTAGCCGTGGTGTTCTGCTTATCATCCACGCTTTGGGTCTTAGCTCTCTTTTTCCTTTTTTTTCTTTTTCTGCCTTGATAAATGGTGCCACACACACACACACACACACACACATATATATATATATATATATATATATATATATATATATGAAGAAAAATATATACGGAAAAAACAAACAAAAATCCTTTTATGCAATTATGCTGTTTTAATGTTAATATGTCAACGTCGGACGTTTCGGTCTAATAAACCATCTTCAGGACATATTCATAAAATATAATTAACATTATCAATTCGACAAAGACGATGTACATAAGAACAAGACTTATTAAAACAGCATAATTGCATATAAGGATTTTTTGTTTTTTCCGTATATTTTTTCATACTGTCGGATCTATATCCATATATTTGATGCACACACACACACACACACACATATATATATATATATATATATATATGTGTGTGTGTGTGTGTGTGTGTGTGTGTGTGTGTGTGTGTGTGTATATATATTTAAATAAATGTACATTTTCCTCGCCTCTTGCACGATTCGGAGCTTCATGCGCAACGCAATCTTAAGGTCCTATGTTATGATTGCCTGTTACATAACTCAGCATCTGAAAATTGGGTTGTGCATGAAAGTCCGAGTTATGTTACCGGTGATGGAAAAATGTATATTTATTTATATATACTTCACAGCACTGTTATATTGCACATTACTGATCATCTCTCAGTTGCGTCTCTGTCCTTGGACATATTGCACTGGGGGGCTTCTCTGTCAAAGGACAGAGGAGCAACTGAGAAAAATTATACTGAAGAGGTGCCCAGGTGTCACATCTCATTCTCGTGTGGGGAATGAGTAAACACCGTGTAAATTAATATAAAGTAGAGATAGGAGTTTTTTTTTAATCTAAAACTTCGTGGGAGAATTGAACTCCAAATTTGTATTTATTCATATATATTCCATAATATAGGTTTTACTTAATTAACTATTATGTTTCTCTAACTCTTCAAATGTTGAATGTAAAATTCATTCTAATTTCTATTTTATTTCCTATTTCGCTATATTAATTGTATCTGTTCCCTCTTCTGTCACCCATGACATAAAAATAATTGTTTTACGGGAAATAAGGACCTACGTACATCAAATCGCCTTTAAATGAAGTGGCAGCTGAAGGATTATTGTTGAACTTTTAAAAAGTAATCTTAAACATAAATTCAATACTTAAATTCAGCGATCAATTTTGAGTTCTTCTGTAGTTTATTGATGCCTATCGCATCTACTCCTTCCTTGCAATTGTGATGATGGCGAAACCAAGTGTCCTCCACAGGAGCTAGCTTAAAAGGTACCCTATCGGTTTAAGTTTTTAAAAATTTTACCTAGCTTAACATTTTAAGCTAGCTGCTATTTTGGATACAAAAGGAAAATAAGTGCTACTCCCCTTGAACCATAAAAGTAACGATAATGGCTAGTATAATATATTAATATATATATATTTTAACCTCAACACCCTGAATCTGAGCTCAACGAAAATCGTTCCCTGTGTCTAACTTTTCTAGGGCTTTTGAATGAGCTATGAATCATTGAAATCGGGCCAGTGGGTGTGGAGGAGTTGCTTGGACACGCACAAACACACATACATTGTACTTTATATATAAAATACCATTCGTCTATGCTTAGAATATTGCTGCTACATATGGTCTGATGCTTCCGCCATATATTTAGTGATGCTTTACAAAATTTCAAAATTCTAATTGATAAACTTCATATATTTTCCTAGAATGTCATATTATATATAACGCCATATTATATAGATTATATCCGAATGATTTCTTCACGATTATATTCTACAAATACTTGTGTCTCAATTTTTAGTGCGATGAACTTGTGGCACCATTTACCAATGCAGAAATAGAAAAGAGGCAATCAGACGTCTATCCACATTGATGAGCTATGATACAGCGAAACGGTCTGTGAATTACAATAATTATATATATATATATATATATATATATATATATATACGTATAATTTGGCAGCTTGTTTTCATGGAGACATGTTTAATTTAGATGCGGATAATGTTTTTGATGTCATTATTGAAGGACGTGATAGATGTTTCGATTATTTCCGAGAAAAATCGACATAACACAATGTCATCTTCAGGGTATTGCTTATTACAGGATAAATGTTGTAGTGTTCATTATTTTGAAAACAAAAATTGTTATGATAATTATAATAATCTAAAAATTAAGCATTCGTAATTGATTTTATTGAAGTTTAGTTTCAATTTTTTTAATATAAATTGCTTCAAGTATTTTTACTACTATATCTAATTGAATCATTCATAATGACACTTCCCCGCCCACTTACTTGTTGCAGAAAACCAACATTGTTTACGAATTTAAATGTCATCTGGGCGATTGTATCTCCAACGGTAAAAATAATATTTATGTTGGACACACTACAACAACGTTGTCACGGCGGCTTAGTTTTCATTTGAATAATAAGTCCAACATTTCTGAACATTTAAAACAACATACCCTCCCAAATTCACAATTCAGTCGAAAATACCTCCATAATTTTTCACAAAAAGAATAACTAGAAATTAAAAATTCTTGACGTTATTTATATTAACAAATCGAAACCAAACCTTAATAAAATTAATTATGAATACTCCACGTATGTTTTAAAATGTGTACAATAGATATTTCGAAATATCAAAGTTTGTACTAACAGTTTCTCCCCTTTGTTCTACTACTCATTTTGTAAAAATACTCTCCACATTATATATAGTTACCTCCCCTTAAACTGTGTCAGTGGTCACGATCTGACTCAGCGCTCCACACTCCACATATAAGAAATTTGATTTTAGATTATCGCTAGATCAATTACGAATGTGTCAGGAGTTCAATCCTCACTGTGTGCGCCACACTTTTGGCTTTGTTCAACATCTAAGCCACGCCTAGAAAATCATTTGGTCCCCTCGACGTGGCGTAATGGTTAGCAAGCTTGTTTCGTTAGCTCAATTACGACTGGATAGGAAGGTCAATTCCCACTGGGTGCTCCATACTTCTGGCCTTGTTCCAGATCTACATGGACGCACTGATGTGGTATGTTTGAAATTAATATTAGTCCACCCCCTCAGGTTCTGTACCACCAGGCAGTATCTCTTCTTCGTGAGGGGGCTGCGTTTATTACTCGGTGATTCTGTCGTCTGCAAAATGGGAATTGCCAAGTGGGTTTGTGCAACATTTTTCCGGTACTGCCGAAAAAATTCCCATTAAGCTTCGACCTTGTGTCACATTCTGCTGCGACGTGGGCGCATGCGTATATACTCACTCACCCTCACCCCGCTCCACAAATGACGACATATGCTCAGATAGAAAGCTACTGTTTATCTTAATGCATGTCAGCTATCTTTATAAAAAAAAAGAACGAAATCTATATTACAACATTTACTGGCGTTATTCAAAATTGACCCAGTCCACATAATCACTTTTTTTTATTTTTTAAACTTCCTCCCCCCATTCCCACCTCTGTTCGGTACCCTGAAGCTAGACGTCGGTTTAGAAATGTGCGATATTTGACTCAGGCTATCAGAATGTACAAAAAATATATTAACAGATGTGTGGCTTTCGGGAGTTATGAAGTCAACCGGATGTTGTAAGGGAGTGTCCCATTTAAAACGGAAGTGCACGGACAATTTGAGACACGTCAACTCGCCACACGTCCCGGGCTTTGACCAATTGTCAAGTCTTACGCCTACCACTAACATCCTGTTTGTTTTTGGTTTTGAAGAAAAATATATTTGCGTGTAAATGAAATTGCTTCGGATTCTCGATATTATTATTTTTAAAATAGATATCTGTCTATACAGCAGATGGGTCGGGTGGTTATCACATGGGATCATGTGACTGAATATCTACCCAAATATCCATTACATCATTCACTGTGGTCAGGCCAGACACAGCTTTTTATAGAATAACAAAATATTGATTTTTGTTTTTTATTCTATACATCCTACACCACAATCTCTTCCTCTACCTTCTTCTTCTTCTTCTTCTTCTTCTTCTTCTTCTTCTCATTATTATTATTATTATTATTATTATTAATTTCATGATTTTATTCTTTTCTTCTTCTTCCCCCTCACTTTTCCGGGTTTATTTGCTACTCGTCTTTATCATCATCATCATCATCATCACTATCTTCATCACTATCTTCTTCTTCTTCTTCTTCTTCTTCTTCGTTAGTTAGTTTCTGACTCTTCTCTTCCTCTTTCTCTTTTCTTCTTTTTATTTTCTCTTCTATTTTCCTCTTTTTCTTTTTCCCTCTCCTCTTCTAGCCCTACCCTCCTCTTCCTCCTCCTTCTTGTAGTTGTTGTTGTTGTTGTTGTTCTTCTTCTTCTTCTTCTTCTTCTTCTTAGTTAGTTTCTGATTCTTCTCTTCCTCTTTTTATTTTCTTCTTTCTTTTTCTTTTTCCTCTTTTTCTTTTTCCCTCTCCCCTTCTCGCCCTACACTCCGCCTCCTCCTCCTCCTCACCCTTCTTCTTCTTCTTCTCAATAAGTTTCATTTTGTTTTTCTTTTCTTCTTTCTTCTACTTTTTCTATTCTACCATCTCCCTATTTTTCTTTATCTTTCTTTTTCTTCTCGTTTCTCCTCATATTGCTTTCTTCTTCTTCTTCTTCTTCTTCTTCTTCTTCTTCTTCTTCGTCTTCTTTCTTTCTTTCTTTTTTTGGAAAGTGCCTCTAAACCATAACACGGATTGACCCACGCTGTGAGCGAAATTGGGCCGACAGAATCGGTCAATAGCAGTTCTAGCACGAAGTCACAAGTCATCGTGCCCGAGGGTTCGAACGTTCTGTCCTTGTTCAAATTGTTAATCACGCTAGATAACACGCTCTTGTAAACTGTAACTAAGCTCTACTCAGCATAGTTGCAGTATAAACCACAGGTGGGCTCTATGGGTGTTGAATAAGCACAAATGCGCCTGAATAAGTGTCTTCAATAGGGATTGGCTAGCCGCCCTAGTAGAAGGATATCCTCGCATACGAGTGGACAGATATACATATATACATATTTCAAACAGAATAGGCTATTATTTATAAGTCAAAGAACAGAACGACAACGAACACAGGTTGGGGAAGAAATATACATAGCCGAATGTAGCAATCAAATCACCATTCTGATAAGGGTATATCGTTTACATGCATCACAGCCAAACGTCCGCGATGGGATGACAGATTTTGAGAAAAGCAGCACATAATATTGGTCGTCTATCTCCGATTGAGGGCATTTCCATATATTTATCGTTAAATCCCACGTTGCCTTGGTCGACTTATCTGTAAAGCAACTTTTTCGACACCCAGCCATGATGTTCCCTCATTCCTTTCGTCTGGGATACACAATGAGTCCCTTCCTAGCTGATTCCTCTAGCTTGTTAAAATCAGGCACCGGATAAGCCACATGTTGTTAACAAAACGAATATTTGCTCTAACCGAAATTAATTCAAGACATAATGTGTGCATGTTATAATCTCTAATCAGCTATGTTCACCAGCCACGAGAGACATGTCTGGCGCAACAAGAGGGCCAAATTATTATTATTATTATTAGTATCCTTACTGGATGAGTGGGCAGCGCGCCAACAATATGACTCTCTTGTATAAATATAAGAAAACCAACATACCAAGTTTAATAAGGTTATACCACGCACATGCCTCACAGCCAAATGAGTGTGTTTTAATGATAGACATTGATAAACACACCACAGTTAATGCTGTAGCCCTGATCTAACTGGATCTTGGGTATCCTGTCATCAGGCATTCTCAAGACATGACCAGTCCACCGTAACTGAGACTATATGAGAAAAATCTCGATTCCTCCAACATTACACTTGTTAAACAGGTCTACGTTAGATGTCCTATCTTGAAGCTTAACTCCATAGATTGCACGCAGACAGCTTTTATGGAAAACATCCAGCTGGCGTATATGGTATCTGTATGGAGTATATATAGGTATATTAATTTCATAGCTCTGTTTAACTAAATTGAGCACTTTTTTGTACCATAAATTGAATGAAATATATAATTACTTGCCTATCTGCCTATGCACGATATCACCCATATACAGTTGCTAATATCTCGTTATTTGGATATATTCACACTTATATATATATATCTCTCTCCCCCATTATATATATATATATATATATATATATATATATATATATATATATATATATATAGAGAGAGAGAGAGAGAGAGTTAGAGAGGTTGTGTTAGGCATTTGAGAATATTTGACGTAGATAATATTTCTTGATTACATCCATTTTATTTAAGGCAGTTCAGACAGTATATAAAAGATAACGGAGATTCTTTCTCGACACCGTAGAAGCGGTTTTAATGTATGGTGCCACTGCTTGGACATTAACTAAAACCCTTGCGTCTAAGCTTGATGGAACCTACAATCAGATGCTGAGAACGATAATTAATGATGACATCCGTTAAAAGAAACCAATAAAACACCTACTGAGAAATGAAAATTAATAAGAAAAGCTAGAATATGTAGGTTATTAAATGACCCATGTCCTTCGTGCATACATGAGAAACTATATATTACTAGGTTTATAAAAAATAAAAATTTACTTAATCAAAGAAATGAAATAGTTATTCTCTGTCGACATTGTCATAAATTTTCCTTAAGCAATGTTCAAGTAAGAAACTGATAAATGAAATATTTATATTTGATATCTCATAACAATTTTTAAATAAATTAAGTAATTCTATTACATTTATTTGTTTTAAAAGATGTATAGTCTATTAGTAATTAAAATTAAGTTCTTTTAGGGTAAATAAATACCGAAACCAGACGTCCCTATCGAAATATTTCTGGCACTTAAAAGAAACCAACTCTGAAATGGAAATTAATAAGAAAAGCTAAAATATGTAGGTCATTAAATAAGCCATGTCCTTCGTGCATACATGAGAAACTATATATTACTAGGTTTAAAAAAATAAAAATTTACTTAAACAAAGAAATGAAATAGCTATTATCTGCTGACAGTGTAAAATTCTTTTCTTAAGAAATGTTTAAAAATAAAAAAAACTGATAAATGAAATATACATTTTTATATTTCATATTTAATAATATTTTTTGAATAAATTAATTCTATTACATTTATTTGTTTTAAAAAGATGTATAATCTATTATTAAAATTAAAAATAAAATTGTAGTTCAATACGACGTATTTATATACAAACAACACATTAAGTAAAAAAAAAATATGTATACAAGTACAAATTTAATGGCGTAACAAACGTGCCGAAAAACTTTCTGTCATTGAAAATACCAGACGACATGCGTTGAACGGATGTCATCATTTGTTTGAAAAAGCACCCCTACCCTACCATGACTTAACCTCTTTTCGAAAGTAACTTCTGTTTTTGAAACATGGTAATTCCTGTGTAGCGATGGAACCATATTTTTAAATAAGTAAATTTATAATGGTTATGTTCTGTAGATTTGCATTGAGCACTGTTTTGTAAAATAAAAATATTAATAAGAACACCGGATTATATTATAATATATATATATATATATATATATATATATATATATATATATATATAGAATAAAATCCAAAATCCCCTCATATAAAGGAATAATGCCTAGTAATAGAAAATATTAAAACTGATTCCCAAAAAGAGCTCAATGTTATCTTAAATCCACTGAGTATTAATTATTGCTCTGTAATAATAAATAGATTAAACACTTTTGTAGATCAGTTTTACTATTTTATATTACTAGGATCCACTGGATATACCAATGGAATTATTACCTTCAATATATATATATATATATATATATATATATATATATATATATATATGTATGTATGTATGTATGTATATACAGGGACAATCATATGACAAGGAAATACACAGGTTTAAGCACAGAAGGTGCCAAAATACTTCTACTCAAATAGACATCGTGTTTATAAGGTTCAAATATTGAGGGCTAGAATAATATTCTTTCCGTGTTTGCCGTGACTATTCGTCTTAAACAACCTGACTACGTAATCCTACACCATTCCAAAGAATCAAATAACAATAAAATAGGTTACAAATATAAATAGAATGGCAATACCCATAAAAAAAAAGACATGGTTTTCCTAATTGACTTTTTTTAATGAATCATAGCAGTCACAGAAAGGGAATTTCAAAAACTACTTCAGAATGTAATGAAGTGAAGGGAGAAGAAAGGACTAATCGTCAATTAGGAGAAAACAGAATATATTTTTGTCAGCAAGGTAACAGCCCATAAGCAAATTTCAAATTGGAAATATCAAAATAAAACAAAAACGACAATTTAAATATCTAAAATATGTTTTAACAGAGAACAGAAAGTGCGACAGTGAAATCCAAAATCTCATTGGGAAGGCGAAAGATGCCTTTCAAAAGCTAAGCAGAGTATAAAGAATCAGAAAAAAATTGTTACAAAAAAAGACAACATTAGTTCACTGTTACATTCACCTTGTGCAAATTAATTGAACCAGTGGCTTTAGTTTCCTTTCTTTCACTATACGGTCAGTTTTAGACACATTGGAGTTGCAGAGTGTAATCGATTTCTATTTTTTCTCAGATTAGGCCATTTGTAATGGTGTGCAGTAATATGAATCTATTTTCGGGGTGTATGATGAAATTTGTTTGACCTTGAAATATAGTGCGACAACCGTGATTGCATAAGATTTTGTCTGCGACAGACGTTATTCCAAGGGAGCATACGAAAACTGTAACGTTGCACGAATACACTGGCAAGCCCTACCAGGAAGCAAATTAAAGTACTATAGATTGATCCATAAAATCTCCTGATTTAAATCCTGTTAGACATTTCCATGACGGTCGTTCTTGAGTATTGAATCTAGAGGTTGGCAGTGAATATTTCGGAGACAGTAGGAAAGCGTACTTTAGGTTCGCAGTGGATATCACAGCAGAGTGTAGTTCATCCTTCTCCTGGTCGCCTTTGGTCCTTCCAGTAGGAGGAAACAAGATGGCCGCCTTTATACACGACGAATACAGTATTGGGCAGCTTCTGATTGGTTAACCTTCCATTGGTCGACTATAAAGGGAAATAAGTCATTCTGACTCGCTCACTAGTTATGTGCATTATATACCCAAAAAACCGTAACAAATCCAATCGAGAATATGTGGTCAATATTCAAGGAACGACTTCGGGGAATGGACATACAAAGTACTGAAAGGAACATTGAGACATGTTTCATTGGAAAAATACGAAAAGAAGTAAATGATAACAGAATTAAATTTTGCTTCAATTAATTGGAAGACGGGCGTAATACCAGTCTTCTTATATGGCAGTGAATGGTGGACATTCTTATCAACGATGAAGGGACATGAATCAGCATATATATAGGAGGATGCTTAGGATACCATAGACTGATCATGCGTGAAACGACGAAGTTCTACAGAATAGGGAAATGAAAAGAACACTTATACTTAAAATCAGGAAGAGTCAGTGGAAAATTCTAGGTCGCATAAGGAAAGAGACGTTGGAAAATATGATACACACGGAACAGATTGAAGGCCGACCTACCTAGAGAGCTTGAGTAAATGGATGACTACACAAGGTTTTGGGGAGATAACAAAAAGTCAAAATTTATTAAGAGCTACAAAAGACAGGAAATTGTGGGGAGCCATGACCGCCAACGTCCTGAAGGGACACGCCATATAGAGAAGAAGAAGAATGGGCTTGTGTAAATGGATGGAAGAAAATGGTTTAGGACAGATAATAAAAAGATAAAATTTATTAAGAGCTACAAAGGACAGGAAATTGTGGAGAGCCATGATCGCCAACGTCCTGAATGGACACGGCATATAGAAGAAGAAGAAGAAGAAGAAGAAGAAGAAGAAGAAGAAGAAGAAGAAGAAGAATGAGCTTGTGTAAATGGATGACGGAGCAAGGTTTAGGAGATATAATAAAAAGACATCATTTATTAAGAACTACAAAGCACAGGAAATTGTGGAGAGCCATGATCGCCAACATCCTGAAGGGACACGCCATATAGAGAAGAAGAAGAATGGGCTTGTGTAAATGGATGGAAGAAAATGGTTTAGGACAGATAATAAAAAGATAAAATTTGTTAAGAGGTACAAAGGACAGGAAATTGTGGAGAGCCATGATCGCTAACGTCCTGAAGGGACACGCCATATAGAGAAGAAGGAGAATGGGCTTGTGTAAATGGATGGAAGAAAATGGTTTAGGACAGATAATAAAAAGATAAAATTTGTTAAGAGGTACAAAGGACAGGAAATTGTGGAGAGCCATGATCGCCAACGTCCTGAATGGACACGGCATATAGAAGAAGAAGCAGAAGAAGAAGAAGAAGAAGAAGAAAAAAATGAGCTTGTGTAAATGGATGACGGAGCAAGGTTTAGGAGATATAATAAAATACATCATTTATTAAGAGCTACAAAGAACAGGAAATTGTGGAGAGCCATGACCGCCAACTTCCTGAAAGGACACGCCATATAGAGAAGAAGAAGAATGGGCTTGTTTAAATGAATGGAAGAAAATGGTTTAGGACAGATAATAAAAAGATAAAATTTATTAAGAGCTACAAAGGACAGGAAATTGTGGAGAGCCATGACCGCCAACGTCCTGAATGGACACGGCATTTAGAAGAAGAAGAAGAAGAAGAAGAAGAAGAAGAATGAGCTTGTGTAACTGGATGACGGAGCAAGGTTTAGGAGATATAATAAAAAGACATCATTTATTAAGAACTACAAAGCACAGGAAATTGTGGAGAGCCATGATCGCCAACATCCTGAAGGGACACGCCATATAGAGAAGAAGAAGATTGGGCTTGTGTAAATGGATGGAAGAAAATGGTTTAGGACAGATAATAAAAAGATAAAATTTGTTAAGAGGTACAAAGGACAGGAAATTGTGGAGAGCCATGATCGCTAACGTCCTGAAGGGACACGCCATATAGAGAAGAAGAAGAATGGGCTTGTGTAAATGGATGGAAGAAAATGGTTTAGGACAGATAATAAAAAGATAAAATTTGTTAAGAGGTACAAAGGACAGGAAATTGTGGAGAGCCATGATCGCTAACGTCCTGAAGGGACACGCCATATAGAGAAGAAGGAGAATGGGCTTGTAAATGGATGGAAGAAAATGGTTTAGGACAGATAATAAAAAGATAAAATTTGTTAAGAGGTACAAAGGACAGGAAATTGTGGAGAGCCATGATCGCCAACGTCCTGAATGGATACGGCATATAGAAGAAGAAGAAGCAGAAGAAGAAGAAGAAGAAGAAGAAGAAGAAGAAAAAAATGAGCTTGTGTAAATGGATGACGGAGCAAGGTTTAGGAGATATAATAAAATACATCATTTATTAAGAGCTACAAATAACAGTAAATTGTGGAGAGCCATGACCGCCAACGTCTTGAATGGACACGGCAAATAGAAGAAGAAGAAGAAGAAGAAGAAGAAGAAGAAGAAGAAGAAGAAGAAGAATGAGCTTGTGTAAATGGATGACGGAGCAAGGTTTAGGAGATATAATAAAAAGACATCATTTATTAAGAACTACAAAGCACAGGAAATTGTGGAGAGCCATGATCGCCAACATCCTCAAGGGACGCGCCATATAGAGAAGAAGGAGAATGGGCTTGTGTAAATGGATGGAAGAAAATGGTTTAGGACAGATAATAAAAAGATAAAATTTATTAAGAGCTACAAAGGACAGGAAATTGTGGAGAGCCATGATCGCCAACGTCCTGAATGGACACGGCATATAGAAGAAGAAGAAGAAGAAGAAGAAGAAGAAGAAGAAGAAAAAAAAATGAGCTTGTGTAAATGGATGACGGTGCAAGGTTTAGGAGATATAATAAAATACATCATTTATTAAGAGCTACAAAGAACAGGAAATTGTGGAGAGCCATGACCGCCAACTTCCTGAAGGGACACGCCATATAGAGAAGAAGGAGAATGGGCTTGTGTAAATGAATGGAAGAAAATGGTTTAGGACAGATAATAAAAAGATAAAATTTATTAAGAGCTACAAAGGACAGGAAATTGTGGAGAGCCATGACCGCCAACGTCCTGAATGGACACGGCATTTAGAAGAAGAAGAAGAAGAAGAAGAAGAAGAATGAGCTTGTGTAAATGGATGACGGAGCAAGGTTTAGGAGATATAATAAAAAGACATCATTTATTAAGAACTACAAAGCACAGGAAATTGTGGAGAGCCATGATCGCCAACATCCTGAAGGGACACGCCATATAGAGAAGAAGAAGAATGGGCTTGTGTAAATGGATGGAAGAAAATGGTTTAGGACAGATAATAAAAAGATAAAATTTGTTAAGAGGTACAAAGGACAGGAAATTGTGGAGAGCCATGATCACTAACGTCCTGAAGGGACACGCCATATAGAGAAGAAGGAGAATGGGCTTGTGTAAATGGATGGAAGAAAATGGTTTAGGACAGATAATAAAAAGATAAAATTTGTTAAGAGGTACAAAGGACAGGAAATTGTGGAGAGCCATGATCGCCAACGTCCTGAAGGGACGCGCCATATAGAGAAGAAGAAGAATGGGCTTGTGTAAATGGATGGAAGAAAATGGTTTAGGAGAGATAACAAAAAGATAAAATTTATTAAGAGCTACAAAGGACAGGAAATTGCGGAGAGCCATGATCGCCAACGTCCTGAAGGGATATGGCACATAGAGAGAAGAAGAATGGATGAATCAGCTCTTTTGTTAGTGATGGAATGAGTTCTTTACTATTAATCTGACTATAAAATACACGTGAATAATTCGTGTGTTGTGTCCTTAAATAGTTTAGCTTTACAACCATAACAAAATATAATAAAGTTATAAGTCAATGTAGGTTACTAGTTGAAGAAATAAAAGGGTACAAATGAAAAGACTTAATATTTTCCATTTCATTGAAACAGACGTTAAATGCCAAAAAAAAAAAAAATAAAATAAAATAAAACTCATCGTATTTTCTTTCTTTTTTTTCTTTTTTTCTGTCTCGTTTATTTATATTTGAATTTTCTTCATTTTTCCTTTTTTCTGCTTTATTGTTTTCCTCCCTTCCATCGTTTCACTCTTTTTATTTCTTTCTTTCTTTTCTTTCGTTCTTTTTTTATTTCCTTGGTTTTTTGTCTTTCTTTCTTTCTTTCTTTCCTTCTTTCTTTCGTTCTTTCGTTCTTTTGTTTTATTTTTTGGTTCACTTACCTTTTTTCTTGATTTCTTGTTTTTTTTTCCTATTTTCTTTTTCTTTCCTTCTTTTTCTTGTTTTTCTTTTTTATTCCCTTGATTTCTTTCTTTCTTTCTTTCTTTCTTTCTTTCTTTCTTTCATGCTTTCTCTCTTTTTCTTCTGTTTTCCTTTTTTATTTCCTTAACTTTTTATTTTCTTTTACTTTTCCGGTTCTCTTTCTTTCTTTCTTTCGTATTCATTTAAATTCCAATTTTTCTCGTTTCTCCTTTTTTCCTCTATTTTTTTTACTACCTTCCCCTCTTCCGTCGTTATATTCTATTTTCTTTCTTTCTTTTTCTCCTGTTTTCCTTTTTCTAAAATTTGTTCTGCTTTACTTATCCACTTTTCTTTTTTTCTTTTAAGAAACAAGAATAAAGACGAAAAGTGATGAATATTTTAAAGATTAGGATCAAGAGAAAAGAAGTAAAGAAAACCTTATCAAAGAAAAGACAAAAAAGAGAAGAGGAAATCTGTAAAAGAAAGAAAGAAGAAAGTGAAAGACTAAACGAAAAAAGAATAAATCAAATCAACTAAATAACGAATAGAGGAAAAAAACTAAAAACAGAAAATAAATAAAAGGAAAAAACAATAAAGAAAGAAAAAATAGAAAAAGGAAGGAAATAAATGGAATTAACTAACGATACAGAAAGAAATAAAAAAATTAAACAAAAGAAATGAAAAGAAAGAGAAAATCGTAGAAGGGAAATGAAAAAGTACACAAAAGAAAGAAAAACGGGAGAAAAGGAATAAAATGAAAGAAAGGAAAGGGTTACAAAAAATAAAGAACAAAAAGAAAAAGAAATCTTACTTATTATAAAACGCAGATTG
>CAHIKZ030000236.1:1650000-1670000 GCA_903632075.3 Acanthosepion pharaonis | reverse complement strand
TTTGACAGACGTACATGTTTCTAGGTCTTTCTTTTTTTAAAACCTTTTTTCCTTCGAGATTGATTTGGCCATTAGCAAACCAAAAAAAACAAAGGTTTTCCGAGACGAGTGTAGTTACCTATATATATATATATATATATATATATATATATATATATATATATATATATATATAAAAAAAGGCTTAAGTACTAATATTCCATGGTCATAATTTATTCCATTGGAATCGTAAATACGATCCAAGTCATCAGACCTACAAATTCAAAACGAAAACAAAAAAACACACATACACACACACACACACACACACATATATATATATATATATATATATATATATATATATATATATATATACACACACACACATACACACACTTTTAATTTATACTATATTCATAGAGTAAAGTGTAGTCAATATTATAAATAGATCGTATGTAAATATAATTTGGACATTTATACCAACACCAAGCCATACCAATTTGCATTTGTGCATTTTTTCTTTGGCTTGACTACATCCTTGTGCAAATTAATTGAAACAACCATTTTAGTCTCCGTTCTTCCATCATATAGTCAGTTTTAGACCCACTGGTTTGACAGGGTGTAATCGATTTCTATTTTTTTCCTTAGATTGGGTCATTTGCAATGGTGTGCATTAATATGAATCTATTTCCGGGGTGCATGATGAAGTTTGTTTGACCTTAAAAAATATTACACATCTGTGATTGCATCATATTATTATCACACCCAAACACTATTCTCTCCACTTTCGATTAGTTGTCCTACGGCTATGGTTCGTAATGAACGTTACTCCAGTGAGCAAATCAAAGTACTATCGACTGGCTCGGAAACTCTCCGTATTTAAATCCAGTCGAGATTATGTGATCAATTTGTAAGGAAAGACTTCGTGAAATGGACATACGAAGTACTAATATGTGCACCGGGTTATGTTTCATTGGAAAATTACGAAAGAAAATAAATAATAACGGAATTATTTGTTTTTGTTTCAATTAATTTGCACATTGGTGTAGTAATATTGGCCGGTCAGTAGTGCATTACGGGTAGGACTATTGTTTTTTTTTGGTTATTGTATAACGGCATATCAACCTCAATGGGTTTTTTAATGCCGACATTTTTAGGATAGATTCGTATGAATAGACTATTCATTTTGGTCTAGATTAGTTTGGTTTATTTTGTTTAACGGCATATCAACCTCAATTGGTTATTTAATGCCGACAACATTTTTAGGATAGATTCGTAGAATAGAATATGTATTCTTTGGTTTAGATTGATTTGGTTTATTTTGTTTAACGGCATATCAACCTCAATCGGTTATTTAATGCCGACATCATTTTTTGGGTAGATTCGTATGAATAGACTATGTATTCTTTGGTTTAGATTGGTTTGGTTTATTTTGTTTAACGGCATATCAACCTGAATGGGTTATTTAATGCTGACAAAGTTTTTTTTTTTTTATCGCTGGTAATATTTTGTTTTGTCAAAAATCTGTTTCTGGTAATGTATTTCCTTCAAAATTGTATTGCTGGTAATAATTTAAAAAAAAAAAAAGTATTGCTGATATTAGTTAACTATTTTCCCATAGCTGGGACCCTAACAAGTGCTACCACCTCGGGTCAGGGTGGACCTGAGAACACCAGCAATTAAGAGGTGGTTCCACGCTCCTCAAAACCTCCTGATCAGATGCCTTGCTACTGGACGTAGTTTAACGTCTTACACAGGACGCAGATGTCGTTTAACGTCTTACACAGGACGCGGATGTCGTTTAACGTCTTACACAGGACGCGGATGTAGTTTAACGTCTTACCCAGGGCGGGTAGGTCTATTGAGTGAAGGATGTGTTTCAAATTATTCTATAGGTCTCATTCAGTAAAATGTGGATTTCAATGCAGATTTGTGGCTATTTTATTTATTTAACTTTTTTAATCATTATTTTTTATTGATTACTTAATAATTTTTTGATTGTTTATTGATTTTTATTTATTTATTTTTTTTCATTTTATTTTATTGTTTTTTATGTTTTGGATCGTTTTTAGCTTTTGGTTTTTATGTAACGTAGGCAAAATTTGTTCCTGCGTGCACAGCCCACCCAATAATTGTTAGAATTATGCAATAGACCTACCCATAATGTACCAGTGACCAGCATTTATAAACATTCAATGCAAAATGGAGATGGACGACCGGTTGCGTTTCAATCTTTAAAGAAACAACACGACTATTCTAAAGCACGTGGTAAAGATTAACGTAAACAGGACTAGCCAATCCTGCAATAAATTCCTCATATATATATATATATATATATATATATATATATATGTGTGTGTGTGTGTGTGTGTGTGTGTGTGTGTGTGTAAGCAAATATATGGATATAGATCCGACAGTATGAAGAAAAATATACTGAAAAAAAAAAATCCTAATATGGGATTATGCTGTTTTAATGTTTAATGTCAACGTCGGACGTTTCGGTCTAATAGACCATCTTCAGGACATATTCATAAAACATAATTAACATAGACCATATACATATTTAAACGGAACGCTGATCTTATAAAAGATTTGGATTGGTATTGCTTTTATGTCCATCGTCTTTTTCATGTTGAATTGTATACGGTCTATGCTAATTATGTTTTATGAATATGTCCTGAGGATGGTCTATTAGACCGAAACGTCCGACGTTGACATTAAACATTAAAACAGCATAATCGCATATTAAGATTTTTGTTTGTTTTTCAGTATATTTTTCTTCATATATATATATATATATATATATATATCTGCTAACTCACTCATGTTTTCTTTCTACCCCTCACTTCCTCACTTCGTTAATTTACATATGTTTAATACGGCCCGTCAAAAATGTGTAAATTTTCTTTCCATTTTTAGTTTGGAATTAAAGTCTGATGATCTGCAGTCCTTTAAAAGGGCTGTGGTGAAATAATTTATTACATGGAACCTTAAAGTGGTCTGTTTTATATTTAAATTATTTCCTCTGGATTTACATTGAGCCCTTTGGATTTTATCCTCCTTAGATTTACCCATACCGATTACCTAGTTTTTCATAAACTATATATATATATATATATATATATATATATATATATATATATATATATATATATATATATATTAACACTTCTGTTCAAAAGTTTGAACCCGCCCCAAGAATTAACATGGAATGAACTTGACAGAAGAGTGAAAATAGGTCTTCTTAGAGTCTTTGAAAAAAGAATTAAAACAATCATCAAACAAAGAATCATTTGCAACGAATGCCAAAAATTTGTGCTGCACTAATCAAAGCTAAAGAAGAATATTTAGACGGGAGCATAATTTAATCTTAAAACCATTTTATTCTTTTTGTCATAATAAAGTTTCTAATAGAAAAACATGTCTCCCCTTTTTAACTATGTATAATAATTTTATCGTATTTAAAGTACAAAACAAGTAATTCTGGGACCAATTTAAAAATGACCAAGGGGCGCCTCAAAACCTTGAACTGTAGTATGTATGGATATCTCTCTGTATATATATATATATATATATATATATATATATATATATATATATTTTGTAAATATAACAGACACGGGTGGACCTCCAATCGGTTGTTACTTGGGGCAAGAATTGGCTGGTCAACTTTAACGCCTCAAAAACTAAACTACTCTCTATTAATCACTATACAGATCCTTCCCTGCACCACCCCCCATTAGAATGTCTGATAGTCAGCTTCTTGAGAGCAACTCCCTGCGTCTGCTCGGTCTCACGTTGACTGCTGACCTGAGATGGAACAAATACATTGAGTCAATTGCTTCGTCCACTGCGAGGAAAGTTGGCTCTCTGCGTTGCCCCAGGAAATTTTTCTCCCTTGAATCGATACTTCAAATATACAAATCAACCATTCGCCCTTGCATGGAGTATTGCTGCCATATATGGTCAGGGGCACCTTCGGTTTACCTCGGAGTTCTTGACAAGATCCAGAGACGTATATGTAATATAATTAGCCCTGATCTGGCATCTCGTCTACAGTCACTCTCTCACAGACGCGCCGTCACCTCTCTCTGTCTTTTCTACAAATACTTCCATGGTAATTGCTCCGATGAACTGCTTTCACTGGTTCCCAGACTCCATGAATTCAAGCGCCTTACGAGGCTGGCATCCTGCTCCCACCCTTTCACTGTTGAAACTATTAAATGTAGCCGTCTCTTCTACTCCAATAGCTTCATACCTTGCACCTCTCGCCAGTAGAACACCCTTCCCAATTACTGTTTCCCTGAGAGCTATAATCTCCAACTATTCAAATGTAATGTCAATCGACATCTCCAGTTGCCTTGATCTATCCACTATCCTTCTCCTCATCCTTTCTTCTATCACTCCTATCTGATCTTGCTCCAAATCTTCTGCAATCCCCTGCATCCTAGTGGCTTCACACCTTGCTCGGGGCGTAATGCTTAAAAAGAAAAACAAATGTCTGTTATGTTTGTCCATGAGCCGTTCTAAGATTCGTATAGTTGCTTTAGTTTAGGGAAAAACAGTCTAAATGTTTGTCCATGAGCCGTTCAAAGATTCGTATAGTTGCTTTAGTTCCGGGAAAAACAGTCTAAATGTTTCTCCATGAGTCATTCCAAGATTCGTATAGTTGCTTTAGTTCCGGGAAAAAACAGTCTAACTGTTTGTCCATGAGCCGTTCTAAGATTCGTATAGTTGCTTTAGTTCCGGGAAAAACAGTCTAAATGTTTGTCCATGAGTCGTTCTAAGATTCGTATAGTTGCTTTAGTTCCGGGAAAAACAGTCTAAATGTTTCTCCATGAGCCGTTGTAAGATTCGTATAGTTGCTTTAGTTCCGGGAAAAACAGTCTAAATGTTTGTCCATGAGCCGTTCTAAGATTCGTATAGTTGCTTTAGTTCCGGGAAAAACAGTTCAAATGTTTGTCCATGAGCCGTTCTAAGATTCGTATAGTTGCTTTAGTTCCGGGAAAAACAGTTCAAATGTTTGTCCATGAGCCGTTCTAAGATTCGTATAGTTGCTTTAGTTCCGGGAAAAAACAGTCTAAATGTTTGTCCATGAGCCGTTCTAAGATTCGTATAGTTGCTTTAGTTCCGGGAAAAGCAGTCTAAATGTTTGTCCATGAGCCGTTCTAAGATTCGTATAGTTGCTTTAGTTCCAGGAAAAGCAGTCTAAATGTTTGTCCATGAGCCGTTCTAAGATTCGTATAGTTGCTTTAGTTCCGGGAAAAAATGTTTGCTTTTAAAAAACAAGTCATTTTTTTTTTAAATAGCCTCGTAAGATCGACACTTTAATATGGATGCCATTTATGGCTGCAAACTCGTTTGTAAATATTTAATCTCTCAACTGCATACAAGCGCTTTTTCATATCAATAGTTAAAAATAAATTACAAGGAATGATGTCTGTCTTATTAACGAGACCCATCCTTCTTTGAAACTTGTGGACTGATGCTGTCGAAGATGACAGAATCTAAATCATTTGACAACTATCAACAAACAAAATAGTGAAGAAGGCCGGAGAATATAACGGCCGAAACTTTGTAATAAATATGGCGACAGAGATGAGGACAATAGTCCGAATAATGTAAATAATGAAAATATCGAGTATGTATCACTCAAAAGCTAAGCAATGTATTATGAAACACGAAAATTTCGTTATCTACAAAGAATACTTAAAGTCATCAGAAGACACTTTACGTTTGGAGAAAATCTTCAGAATAGATTTCTTGTACAAATGAATCTTTCAAATAATAATTACCTTGATCTGCCGTAATGTCAATCGACATCTCCAATTACCTTGGTCTACCCACTATCCTTCTCCTCATCCTTTCTTCTATCACTCTTATCTGCTCTCGCTCCAAATCTTCCGCAACCCCTTGCATCCTAGTGGCTTCACGCCTTGCTTGGGGGCACAATGCTTTAAAATATATATATATATATATATATATATATATATATATATATATATATATATCGTATTTTCCGGCATACAAGACACTGTGGCATGGAAGACGCACCCTGGTATTGGAAAGAGATTTCTAAATCTCCTGCATCTCTTCTACACTCTCTCTTGTTAAAGTTGGTGAATGCTACCATAATCCTTGCCTTCAGTTCATTTTTTGTGTTACAAGGAGTTTTGTTGGTCTCTCGCTCAACGGTTGCCCCTCACATAATAATCAAGTGGGGATACAGTCTGGGGAGACTCTTATAATATACATAGTTTTTAAAGATACAACAGAACAGAAGAATTTTAAAAAAAATTAAAAAATCACCCCTTATATCAGGCCAACTAACTCTCCAGACTGCAGTAAGCATCAATAAACTACTGAAGAATTCAAAATTGATCTCTGCATTTAAGTATTGAATTAATGGTTAAATTTACCTTTGAAACGTTCAATTGGAATTCTTCTGCTGTCACTTAATTTAAAGACGATTTGATGCACGTAGGTCCTTATTTTCTGTACAAACAATTATTTTTATTTCATGGATGACAGAACAGGAGGCAATTTATAAGATAAAATTAATATAGTGTAAAGATGGGAAAATAAAAATTAGAATTATTTATAGATACAATATTTGAAGAGTTTGAGAAATATAATAGCTAATTAAGTAAAACTTTTATTATGGAACCTATATGAATAAATGCGAGATTGGAGCGCAATTCGCCCACGATTCTGAGATTAAAATGCCGCAGCTCTACTTTATAGTAATATATGCGGTGTTTACTCGTTCCCCCACGAGGGCGAGATGTGACACAAGGTCTTTTTAAACTGGGGACCCGAGCGCGTACACCCGGGCAAGGGACAAAAATTGCCCACAGCACACGCAACCGTCGGTTGAGCTGGTCTTGGTGCGAGCACCGATCCCTCCCTCTTGTGCAATGGGAGGGCGCGGCCTCGGGTAACTGTTCCCCAGGGCTGGGCACCTCTTCAGTATAATTTTCCTCAGTTGCCCCTCTGCTCTTTGACAGAGAAGCCCCTGAGCGCACTCTACCCAAAGACAGAGACGGAACTGAGAGATAATACGTAGATATTTACTCAACCCTCCATGAGGCCAGGTTGTGACAAAAGGTCAGTTTTATGTAGGGATTCCGAGCGCGTACACCCGGGCAAGGAACAAAAATCCCCCGAGCCCCCACGAGTGTCGGCTGAGCTGGCCTCGGTGCGTGCACCGATCCTTCTCTCTAGGGCAATGAGAAGGCGTGGACTCGGGCAGCTGTTCCCCAGTGCCGGCACCTCTCAGTATAATTTTCCTCAGTTGCGACTCTGTTCTTTGACGGAGTTGCCCCTGAGTGCACTCTGCCCAAAGACAGAGGCGCAACTGAGAGATGATAAATAATACGGACGAATTACATTATAGTAATTTATGCGCCAAAAGCTCAAAATATGCATTATATATTATCTACTTCTAGGAAATATCACTCTTCAATTTGCATATATTTATTTTGAAAATTTTATTTGCTTAATTAACCCTCCTTCATTACTGTTCATTTAATCGAGGATTGTTTTGATTTTCAAATAAAAAAAAGTTCTGTTTAGGAATATCGTCTTATATAGTGCAGAAAATCTTTGAAATTTGTATTTTACTTGACCTTCAACAAGTTGGCATCTATTTGTAAAACTTTCCTTAACTATAACAAGCCAATTTATGAATGAAATGTTCATTTAAAATTTTTGTTTCAAAGATTTCAAATAGTAAATATATCTATCTTACTTTGCGAAGCGATAGCATGGTATTTCTACAAGCATTTCAGAATACTTCTACTATATCCATAATTAATTTTCTTAAGTGTTGGTTTTCATTTTTTTTTTTATTAAAGATGTCTTCGAGAATTGATAAATTCTGCTTATTACTTTCTTGGTGAAGTATATGGGTAATGTCCTGGCAAACATACTTCTTAATTTTGAATGTGGACGGGAATGCAGATGTTGTGCAATAATGGTCGAATCATCCGTGTGTAGCCATGTGTAGCCGTTCTGATGGAGTTATTGTACCTTCTTTAAGAGAGATGCAATCTCCCAACAGATATTTAAATTTAACCAAAAAACAAAAATTTAATATTGACTATTTGTCCCAGGTATCATAACCCTGAAGAAGATATTGGGAATATATCGAAAAGACTCGGAAAAATAAAATGAATACAACCATAGTACCATTCTTTTTTATTTAATCATCATTCAACTAAGCTTATATGTGATAACGAAAGGATCTTATTAAAAATAGACATACACAACATTCCTAAATAGTTTAATCAGACATGCATATATATATATATATATATATATATAAATATATATATATATATGTGTGTGTGTGTGTGTGTGTGTGTGTGTGTGTGTATTACACACACGCACACACACATGCATAAACGCACATTTATATATATATATATATATATATTAACCCTCAAGGGAAGTTGAAATCCTCTCGTCCTCATCTAAGTAAAATGTTTGAGTAAATATATGGTTGTGTTATATGGTGTTCTGTGTTTGTGTTCGCTTGATTGTGAATTGAAAATGGCCGGAAGTAAAAAGAAAGAAGGAAAATAAAGGAAGGAAGGAAGGAAGGAAATAATGAAAAAATGAAAGAAAGAAAGAAAATAATAAACTATGAGCTATATCCGATGAAAGAAAAGAAAAAGGCAAAGATAAATAAATAAATAAATAAATAAAGAGTAAAAGACTGAAAGAAGGAATGAAGGTAAAACAAAGGTAGAAAGAAAGAATGAGAGAAGGAAAGATAATAACGGAAATAAGACAAAGAAAGAAAGAAAGAAAGGGAGCATTAGGCACAAAATAAAGAAAAAAAAATGAAGCAAAAAAAAGATACAAGACACAATGTAAAAAAGATGGAAGCAAAAATTCGAAATAAAGAAAATGAAAGAAAGAGAGCGATCAAAAAAATAAAACAAAGAGATAAACAGACGTTAAAAACCAAAAAAATAAAAATACTAAAGAAACGAATAAACATCAAGAAAAAACGAAAATATAGAAAGAAAGAAAGAAAAAAAAAAAGGGAAGATAGAAGTGAATGGACTTCAAGAAAGAACGAAAAAATTTGAAAGAAATAAAGAAGCAAACAGACCATCAACAAAAAAAAACTCGAAAGAAAGAAAGAAAGAAGTAAACAGACCATAAAAAGAACGAAAAAACTCGAAAGAAAAAGAAAGATGTAGACCATCAAAAAAAGAACGAAAAAATTCGAATGAAAGAAAGAAAGAAGTAAATAGACCATCAAATAAGAACGAAAATCTCAAATGAAAGAAAGAAAGAAGTAAACGGACCATAAAAAGAATGAAAAACTCGAAAGAAAGAAAGAAAAAGCAAGTAGACCGTCAAAAAAGAACGAAAAAACTCGAAAGAAAGAAGCAAATAGATAATAAAAAAGAACGAAAATCTCAAATGAAAGAAAGAAAGATGTAAACAGGCCATAAAAAGAACGAAAAACTCGAAAGAAAGAAAGAAAAAAGTAAACAGACCATCAAAAAAAGAACGAAAAACTGGAAAGAAAGAAAGAAAAAGCAAGTAGACCGTCAAAAAAAGAACGAAAAAACTCGAAAGAAAGAAAGATGTAAATAGACCTCAAAAAAGACCGAAAATAGTCAAATTAAAGAAAGAAAGAAATAGACCATCAAAGAGAACGAAAATATCAAATGAAAGAAAGAGAGAAGTAAACTGGCCATTAAAAAAAGGAACGAAAAAACTCGAAAGAAAGAAAGAAAAAGCAAGTACACCGACAAAAAACAACAACAAAAAAAAAACAGAAAGAAAGAAAGAATTAAAAAGACCATCAAAAAAGAGCGAAAATCTCAAATGAAAGAATGAAGTAAACAGGCCATAAAAAGAACGAAAACTTGAAAGAAAGAAAGAAAGAAAGGAGTAAATAGTCCTAATAAATGAAGGAAAGAACTCGAATGAAAGAAAGAAAGAAGTAAATAGACCGCCAAATAAGAACGAAAATCTCAAATAGAAGAAAGAAAGAAGTAAAGGGACCATAAAAAGAATGAAAAACTCGAAAGAAAGAAAGAAAAAAGAAGTAAACAGACGATCAAAAAAAGAACGAAAAAACTCGAAAGAAAGAAAGAAAAAGCAAGTAGACCGTCAAAAAGAACGAAAAAACTCGAAAGAAAGAAAGAAGCAAATAGACCATCAAAAAAGAACGAAAATCTCAAATGAAAGAAAGAAAGAAGGAAACAGGCCATAAAAGGAACGAAAAACTCGAAAGATACAAAGAAAAAGCAAGTAGACCGTGAAAAAAAAAGAAAAAACACGTAAGAAAGAAAGAAGTAAATAGACCTCAAAAAAGAACGAAAATAGTCGAATGAAAGAAAGAAAAGTAAATAGGCCATCAAAAAAAGAACGAAAATCTCAAATGAAAGAAAGAAATGCGTAAATAGGCCATGAAAAGAACGAAAAACTCGAAAGAAAGAAAGAAGTAAATAGACCATCAAAAAAAGAACGAAAAAACTCGAAAGAAAGCAAAAAAGCAAGTAGACCGTCAAAAAAGAACGAAAAACTCGAAAGAAAGAAAGAAAGAAGTAAATAGACCAAAAAAAAGAACGAAAATAGTCGGATGAAAGAAAAAAAAAGCAACTAGACCGTCAAAAAAGAACGACAAACACTAAAGAAAGAAAGAAAGATGTAAATAGACCTAAAAAATGAACGAAAATAGTCGAATGACAGAAAGAAGTAAATAGAACATAAAAAAGAACGAAAATCTCAAATGAAAGAAAGGAAGAAGTAAACAGATCATAAAAAGAACGAAAAAGTCGAAATAAATAAATCAATCAATAAGTAAACAGCCCATCAAAAAAAGAACGAAAAAACGCGAAAGAAAGAAAGAAAAAGCAAGTAGACCGTCAAAAAAGAACGAAAAAACTTGAAAGAAAGAAAGAAGCAAATAGACCATCAAAAAAGAACGAAAATCTCAAATGAAAGAAAGAAAGAAGTTAACAGGCCATAAAAAGAACGAAAAAGTCGAAAGAAAGAACAAAAAGTAAAAAGCAAGTAGACCGTCAAAAAAGAAAGAAAAAACACGAAAGAAAGAAAGAATTAAAAAGACCATCAAAAAAGAACGAAAAAACTCGAATGAAAGAAAGAAAGAAGTAAATAGACCTCAAAAAAGAACGAACATAGTCGAATGAAAGAAATAAAGAAGTAAATAAACCATCAAAAAAGAACGAAAATCTCAAATGAAAGAAAGAAAGAAGTAAACAGGCCATAAAAAGAACGAAAAGCTCGAAAGAAAGAAAGAAAAAAGTAAACAAACCATCAAAAAAAGAACGTAAAACTGGAAAGAAAGAAAGAAAAAGCAAGTAGACTGTCAAAAAACAACAAAAAAAACTCGAAAGAAAGAAGTAAATAGACCATCAAAAAATAACGAAAATCTCACATGGAAGAGAGAAAGAAAAAAGTAAACAGGCCATAAAAAGAACGAAAAACTTGAAAGAAAGAAAGAAAGAAAGAAAGAAAGAAAGAAAGAAGTAAACAGACCATCAAAAAATGAACGAAAAAACTCGAAAGAAAGAAAGAAGTAAATAGACCTCAAAAAAGAACGAAAATAGTCGAATGAAAGAAAGAAAGAAAGAAGTAAATAGACCTCAAAAAAGAACGGAAATAGTCGAATGAACGAACGAAAAATTTAAATAGACCATCAAAAAAGAACGAAAAATTCGAAAGAAAGAAAGAAAATGTATGTAGACCGTCAAAAAAGAACGAAAAACCTCGAAAGAAAGAAAGAAAGATATAAATAGACCTAAAAAAAAAGAACTAAAAACTCGAAAGAATGAAAGAAAGAAAGAAAGAAAGAAGTAAACAGACCATCAGAAAAAGAAAAAGAAAAATCTCGAAAGAAAGAAAGAAAGAAAAAGTAAGTAGACCGTCAAAAAAGAATGAAAAAACTCGAAAGAAAGAATGATGTAAATAGACCTAAAAAAGAACTAAAAAACTCGAAAGAATGAAAGAAAGAAAGAAAGAAAGAAGTCAACAGACCATCAAAAAAGAACGAAAATAATCGAATGAAAGAAAGAAATTAGTAAATTGGCCATCACAAAAGAACTAAAAAAACTCGAAAGAAAGAAAGAAAGAAGGAAAGAAAGAAGTAAATAGACCTCAAAAAAGAACGAAAATAGTCGAATGAAAGAAAGAAAGAAAGAAAGAAGTAAATAGACCATCAAAAAAGAATGATAAAACTCAAAAATAAGAAAGAAAGAAGTAAACAGATCATAAATAGAATGAAAAAACTCGAAAGAAAGAAAGAAGTGAATAGAGCTTCAAAAAAAAAAGAACGAAAAAACCCGAAAGAAAGAAAGAAAAAAGAAGGAAAAAAACTCGAAAGAAAGAAATAAAGAAGGAACTAAATAGACGATCAAAAAAGAACGAAAATAAACCATCAAGAAAGAAAGATAAATATCGAAAAAAGAAAGAAAGAAAGAAAGAAAGAATGAAGCGAATAGACCATCACGAAAGAACGAAAAAATAAAAAGAAATAAAGAAGCAAATAAACGGGAAAAAGTAATATGGAAAAACAAAGACAAAGAAAAAGAACGATAAGCTAAAAGACTTAAAGCGTTTTCTCTCATCTTTTCTGGTGGAAAATATCTAAGCAGATGACGGAAAATATGGATGGAGGGAAAAGTAAAGAGAAAAACTTGGGACACAGTGTAGCATAACGAGAAAGAACGAAGGTTAAGAGGGAAACATTGTGGGGGGATGAGGACGGTAGGGGGGTGTGCTCTCAAAGAGAACGTAGGAGAAGGTTCTGGTTTGGTGGGATGGGTTGGTTGCGTAGCCCAGCAGTCAGCCCAACACATACTTATGTTAACAGCCCACATACTAACTGCATATCAATCGACAAATCTATGTGACCGCAATCCGCGCAACTTTTCGTCTTTAACACCCTGACACCCCATTCGCGTCCCAGCCTCATTTTACCCCAACGTCCAATTCCCCCCCCCCCACCTTCAACGCTGTAACCCGCATCTGTTTCCCCTCATTCGCATTTTCACTTGCTGTTAATATTAGCATCTGTAAGAGACGCTAGTTTATAACGTTTCATTGCTAACCTCTCACTCATTGTAGCTGTTTGTCTGTCTGTCGTATTCTTAATAAATCTAACACTTTCGGTATTTGCTTTCTCTTGTAGGCCTTTCTGTCCGTCGATTACTCAATCTCGTTGTATTTCTTCACTAACCTACCTTTCTATATAACTCTAGATACTCTGCACTTGCTCGTGTATGTGTATGTATAAGGAAATGTAACGTCGTGACAAGCAGGTCTGTCTTTGTACACACCCACACATAGAGACGCCCCAATATATATATATATATATATATATATATATATATATATATATATATATATATATATATAATTATTCATTTTTAGAAAATTTATAACATAAACATGTTATAAAATCACTACAAAATAGCCATTTTGTTTCAACACCCTCGGTGTCTTATCAAGTGATGATGTTGAATGTAAAATAAATGGTTTTAAAAGTTTCAAATTCGTTAACGATCTTTCACAAGGGGAAAACGTTGTTCCAAAAGCTAGAATGACCAATCAAAATACAAGTAAAGGAAAATTCAAAAAGCCTGACAACGAAGACATGTTATAATAGCTATTCAGATCTTTAAAATCCGGGTAAAATTATAAAAAAAAGATTTATTCTAACCAATAATTATTAAATTATATGATAGAATTTGATATTAAAATTAAACACTGCCAATGTTAAAATCCAAATTTAATCACTATTAAGCTTAAAATTGTAAAGTTACCGAGGAGAAAAGGGGAAATACATATGTTATTCAATTTGTTGAAATTACGTTAGAATATACGTTACTCCATCCGGTCTTCCAACAATATATATGTATTCATTTTAATCCCAAGTGTGCGAATGGGTATATATATATATATATATATATATATATATATATATATATATATATATATATATATATATATATATGTATGTATGTATTCATGTTTCATTAAAAACGACAGACAAGGTACTACAATTAACGGCCACAATGGGCTGTGTTCGAATTTAAACCATCTCTATAACTCTAAAAACATAGCCACAACGCACACACTGAATTAAACTGAATAAATAAAATCATACTTGATAATGGCTAAAACTATAGCCGAAATCGCTCGGATTTGGACAGTTTCTACACACTCTGCGTCCAAAAAAGAAAACACTTGTTCGAACCCAAAAATAAATGAATTAAAAGTTTAATTGTAGTGACTTGTCTGTTGTTATTAATGAAACATGTATTCATGAAGGATTGCTATCTAAATACACAATTATATTTAGATAGCCGAGTTCGAATTCCAGTCGAATCCATTACATTCACTTACGTGCTAATACCCTTGGGAAAGGTATGCATCCTCTTCCTCTCCCCCCAGCTATGGGTAAAATAGCAAGACAGACTGGGTTCTATAGCCTTAGATGGCAACTGGTCTAGGAGAAGGACAACTCTGAATTCAAAACCTGCGGAGGGTCGTTTGGGAACCTTGTGGCACGTAGTGTACCAGGTCTCTGTATTCGTCCCTTCAAAAAGTGTGGATGGTCCTGCACGAAACCTTCACCACTATAATCAAATCTCATGTGCCGGTGTCGGGCTGTCGGTTTCCTGGAAACTGATCTGCTTGACTCTCATACGTCGAATCTCGGCGGGAGAGTCGACTATAAATCTTATTTTATTATTATAATAGATTATAATAAAACATGTTGAAATCGCTACACAAAAAACGTTCATGTTTCAATACTATGATTGTACTTCTTCAGGCAATGGTAAGTAAAGGTGATTGAATGATCTTTAAGGAAATTTAAAAATAAAGTCTTACCTCTTTTCCGAAAGCTAAGAGTGGGGGACATAAGGCCAGAATTAAAATTAGACTTTTTGGTATGTCTTGATTAACCAATTAAATGTCAGATCTACGTTAAATAGAAAATCTCAGAGGGTGGAGGTGAGTGAGTTATTTTTTCATGTCATTATAAACCGGAACATTGACAACTGCGTAAAATTCAATTGAGTGATTGATAATGGACGCGAGGCTGCATGGTCTTATCAGATTGAGTTTTCAGACCGAAGGCATCCGAGTCATCCAACATGACCTTTTACCTTGTTTTGCTGCCAGCAATCGTCAGCCAAATTTTGTAAAAAATATTTTTGATACACTTTCAGAAGACATTATTAATGTTTTTTTTTTTCGTTTTCTTGTTTTTGTTCTATGTCAGTTTCTTTGTTTTTCTAATATCCCGACTTCATGCATCAGTTCGGTTTATTTTTGTTTCTTCTTTTCAGTTTTCGATTTTTAAATAAACAAAATAATAAAAAAAAGTAAAATAATTCAACCATAACAAATAATAAACAAATTAAAAAACCACTTCCGTTAGAATAGACGAAATAGAACAAATAAAATAGGAAATAAACACATAAAATACAAGTAAAAATAATCAATCCGAAAAAATAAATAATGTAAACAATAAACAAATCAACAAAACGATCCCGCCAAAATAACCGTTAGACTTCAACGACCAATCCAAAAAATTGGACAAGAAAATGGCTATAACTGCTATTTAACAATAAAAAATACTACATTGCTGAAAAATCGAAAAACGAATAGAGTATCTGTCTATATTTCTGAGATGAGATATTATGTACACCATTTACGTTATTCGGACTATTGTCCTCATCTATTGTCCTCATCTTTCGACATTCTAACAACCTGAAGAAGGCCGGAGCGTACAATGGCCGAAACTTTGTAATAAATATGGCGACAAAGATGAGGACAATAGTTCGAATAATGTAAATAGTGCGAATAGAGTATATAAAAAATACATATATATATATATATATATATATATATACATGGCCAGTCCTCTCAAGTATCCATAAGGGTGTTCTTCCCAGTTGTATACAAATAGAATTGTGGTTGCTGAGTCATCTACACAGGGAGGATTAGCCAGCGTTTAGATGTAAGGATAAAACAGTACGTGCCAAGTAAGATCAGGAATCACAACTTGGTTTTACATGAATTAATCCCAAATATCTATGGATCCTCAATTTGTAAACACCCTTCAAAGAACAGTAAATGTGCGGCTGAATTCAGCGTTTACTGTTTTGTCCTATTTACACACTTTATTTCACCTAAAAGTACCAGAGTCACTGTATGTCAAGTCGCAAAAAACGTCTCTGTAAACAGCGTGATTGTTTTCTGGGGCTTGCTATCATTAGTCTCTAGTATCACCATCCGCCTTTTTTTTCTCACTTCTCTATCCTCTAATCAATCAGTCGCTAATTGTTTCAATCACATTATAAATTACATTGACTTTCCTTCACCAAATGACTTATCGAAAATATTAGAGAGAAGAGATCTCCATAAGTGAAATGTGAGAGAGAAGAAAGTTCTAGCTTAGAACATGCGGTTACATCTGGCCATTTCAACTGGAAAATAGTGAGACCTTGCCGCCAATCTAGTACTGTGCTTAAATTTATAAATTCTAGGTAGCAAAGACAAAGGAACATCAGATTAATTGCCATGAAAATACTTATGTAAAAAGTATATGACATTTACTAGGCACGTACTAACAAATTGTCAGGACTTCAACCAAAATTCGTCCAAATTACTAACAGACAGCCAACATGGAAGACCTTTCATGACATTAATCCATATAATATCCTGCAATCTTTAAATCAAACTGTATTCCAAAATATAACTTGAAGAAAACGCAAAGCGCTCATCACCGTCACCAAGTAAATATGTCCATGAACAAAAGCTGAGTATCATCTACCATGTATATAGCTATGAAAGCAGAATAACATGATATTTTATTACTTCCAAGCTCACAAGAAAATTTAAATGACCCATAGGGAGTTGATATGCCGTCAAACAGACAAATCAACAAATAAATACACGGTACTTCAACCCTTTCATCCCTTCGTTCCGGAAACAATTTTAACCCTTCTCCATGTGCTCCTGAGTCAAGATTCACTAATAATTGGTAAGTAATGTTTCGTGGTAGATATAAAAATAGTTACAAGTGTTTACCCACCGTTAAACCGGTGGCTGGGCATTAACTCATTTTTCTCTACCACCGGTAAAGCAGTGGTCAGGGCCCAATGTGTTTATAAGAAAAGTGCCGAAAAACATGTACAAAAGAAAAGGGAACTAAATATAAATATGACAGATTTATAGCCCCAAATACTTTCTGATAGCTTCACTGACGGTCCAGGTTGAGAGACCCTGCACGCTTCGTGGTAAAAACAATCTTTTTTTTTAATCTAAAACACATACACAAAAAACAATGTAAAGGCGTGGATACGATGATATAACTTTCGATAACATCAGAATATTACGGCTTTTCTGATTGGTTCTTCAAAATAAGATAGCCAATAGCAAAACATGACGCAAGTGTTTACCGTTCAACCAGTGGATGGGCATTAAATTATTTTTCTCTACCACTGTTCAACCGGTGGCTGGGAATGGAGCCATTTTTTCTCTAGCACCAGTAAAGCGGTTATCAGGGTTTAAAAGGTTAAACAAAAGATTAGAAAGGAAACTGCTACAAGTAACGTAAGGTTTGTGGTTGCGACAGTCCCGACTTAAAATGTGAAAGCCATTCCTTGCCCCAGTTAACCACTGATTGAAAGTCCTTTTCGATCGCAGTTTCCACTTGTACTTTCCGATCTCCCTAATAGTTCTCTTTAGTAGGCCATGGTAGTTTAGTATTATGAATATACTAAATATACTTATATAACACAAATTAAGAATAGACCAATATCAACAGACTCAGGTAATTGGAATTAACGGTTTTCATTTGCTTATAATTACACGCCTGCAACATCACGCTCACGCTATCAAAGGCAATAGATTTTGAATAAAAAGCTGGATGTAGGTCACCAGATAATAATGCCGTGCCAATTTTGGATAATTAATGGATAGGGTTTTCCAAAAGTCACCTAGGTATTTTTCCTGCATTTTTTTTTCAGAATACAGATTGTCATGGTGAAATTATCCAACATTTTATCATATATAGTTCAAATTTAATCGAAGTTCTTAACAAATGGAAAGAGATGTATTTGAGTTTTGAACCACTGTGTATAAATGTTGTAGAGTAGTTTTCACAGTGGAGGCTTGTATTTCGCTAAGTCGGTCCTAAAAAGGGTCCGACGTACAAAACGTCAGGAACTTGAAATAAGAGTTAATGACGCAGCAATGTAGTTGTGATGGTTGATACTTCAATATCCGACATCGACTGACTCGCTCAACTTCACTGAGCTCAACTAGTCACTGCTACTACTACTTATTATCTGTGGGAGAGTCTATTACAATAGAATAGGTAATGTTCTGGTATAACAGTAAAAGATTAACAAATATTCGTTATACACACAAACATATATATATATATATATATATATATATATATATATATATATATATATATATTATAAATTATTTTTTTGACAAATATGATTCCTTCAATGCATAAGTGTTCTCATGTTTAAAAAAACAGGAGCCAAAATCTTCAATATTATTATTAAAATTAAATTGACTTAAAAGTATCAAGGTCTGTTTCATTCTCAAGCGAAATTTTGGAGCTTTCAAAAATTTCGCTTGAGGATGAAACAGAAACTTGATATTTTAAATAGAAATGCACTGTAACAGAGAAAATCACTTTTATTTCCCAAGTATATATATATATATATATATATATATATATATATATATATATATATATAAATTATTGCTTTGTATGTAAAGAAATTGTTAACATTTAAAAACATAAAGAAAAAAAGGAAAAAAATCATTAAAGTGGAAAAAGTCAACAAAACAAAAATATCACTTAAATTTATTTTTTTTGTTTTTAAATTGAGGTTAAATTTTACATAAAGATATTTCGCAGCGAATTCATCGAGGATCTTTAAAAGCTTCTCTTAAATTTCACTAAATGTTATAATTTTGCCTACTTACGAAATGGAAATTCCTCTGTCAATTGTTAAGAAACTTTTATCGTATATATGTATCTATGTTTCTACTTTGAAAACTTCGAGTAATTTTCTGTTTAAATTAGACCTAAAATTTTACCTTTATTATTATTATTATTATTATTATTATTATTATTATTTTTCACTTCATCCGCCCAGCACAGCATATGATGTTGGTTGCCAGTAAGACTGTTACTATATATATATATATATATATAGTAAGACTGTTTATATATATATATATATATATATATATATATATATATATATATATATATATAGTGAGACTGTTATATATATATATATATATATAGTAAGACTGTTACATATATATATATATATATATATATATATATATATATATATATATATAACTATACTATCTCGAAAAACCCTCGAATTTTTGATTTGCTAATAATCAAATCAATCTCGAGGGAAAAAAAGGTTTTAAAAAAAGAAAGAGCTACAAACATGAACTTCTGCCGACAAAAAAATCGCACAGATGCAGGTCTGAAGCCCAAAGAAAAAAACCCGATACGAGTAAACAACTAACTAACAAAAGAGCTCAATACAACCGTAGAGCAGACCTAGATACACCTAGTGAGCCAGACAAACCTATCTAGGTTTCACCTAAACGGATCGTCGGGGAAAGATTGGTTTGTCTGGCTCACTAGGTTTATCTATCTATCTATCTATCTATCTATATATATATATATATATATATATATATATATATATATATATATATATACATCTGCTGGTATATAATTCAGGTGGATCCTAGTAATATCATATATTAAACCTGATCCACAGAGAGCTCAATGTATTTATTATAACAGAGCATATATATATTAAGACATTCTTATGTTTATACATACTTTTTATAGATACATCTATTTAAGAAAATGCTCTGTTTGTATCTATAAAAAGAATGTATAAACATAAAAAATATTATTAAAAACATAAAATTATTAGTATTATTTTAAG
>CAHIKZ030000236.1:1622500-1647500 GCA_903632075.3 Acanthosepion pharaonis | reverse complement strand
ATGCAGCTATAGATTTTTTTTGCATGCTAGTTAACATTCGTGTCAGTCAGCTGTTGGCTCTCACTCTAGCCAATAGAATCCTCCTGCCTATTCGTGGCAGCCAGCTATTTGCTCTCACTCTGGCCAGTAGAAAATGGCCGCAAGCTACATGTAAACTACCGTAGAAGCATGAAAAATCGATTATTTCCACTATCGATGGGAGTTGGGAAATGCAAAGTCGGTCGTGGCCTTACCGCTAACTTGGAGCATGTGCATGTAAATTTTGGTGTAAATCCGTCGAAAATTGCGGCCGTGCATTCGTTACACACACACACACACACACACACACACACACACACACACACACACACACACACACACACATCCTGCGTTTTATAGATAGAGATTCTAGAAATTTATCCATTGTTTCCTGTTTAGGATTAGGTTTTCTGTTCCTTTTAAACTATTTTCCTTTTCTTTCCTTTCTGCAGTACCTCATGCGTCTAAGCGTCATTTTCCCCATGCTTGGCGTGAATTGATTTAAGAAAATATATTATATTTTCATATTGCTAGATTTTAAATGGAATTCAGTTGTATTGCAGTGAGATTAAAATATCAATTTACGACAGAAGTCTTCGAAATCAAATTTACATGGGAGGAATTTTTTAATTAATTACTATATTAATTTCTTATTTATCGACATTTGTGTAATTGTCTTTTATCAATTCTTACCGTTTTATTTTCATTTCGTTTTCTCTACATCTCTATTTCTCTATCTTAGAGCCATTAAACTCTCCTATGTAGCATAGAACCGTAGCCTTTTTGGTTAGGTATTACTTCTGTTTTTACGGTTCGGTATTTCCAACCACTCTTCGAAACGCTTTTGAAATCAGAGCTACCCTTCTGCTACTCTGGACGCCAACCTAGGCTAGAGATCCCAGTTAATCTTGCTATTTAACCTGTATCTGGGGAGGTGGGGGAGAATAGATGAATTCTTGCGTGAAAATAAACATAACGAAATCGTCCGAAATTTTAACTCCGACTTAACCTTTTTTGCACCGGTAACCGCTACGCTACCAGCATTGTTTTCCGTAACAGACTTTCAGGAATTCCTACCCTTTTTAATTTTCTATTCAACAAATATTTTTATGGTAACTGCTAGGATGTGCTTTTTTCCTTTGCTGAACCCGCTTCATAAATTTAAGGGAGCTACTAGATTGACAACCGCTTTACTGTTAAATTAGCTAGATTCGACCGCCATTTCTTTTTCTGGCACTTCTCGTCTTTCTACAACAACTACAATCTTCAGAAATTTAAATGCTATGTTAATCGCCATCTTCTGACTTCTTAAACCCTAGTCCTTATTTGCCCTTTGCTCTCTATTCTCAGTTTTTCTCATTCTCTTTCATTTTCACTCTCTGTAATTGATGTAATGGAATAACCAGTCACCCCTATGAATGAATACCCTTAGGCAGTAAGTACCTATAAACTCGACTGTCTACGAGAGAATCGGGGACGAAAAGAAGAAGGTGGAACAGTGTCACACTGTTCATGATTGTCAAACTCTCCACCTCGGCGGAGCGAAACCGGGACGAAGTTTCGTCTGGGGAGGTAGACAGGCCCTGAACCTGTTTATACGGGTTCGAAGGGAATATTTTTGGCCGAGCCTACGGGCTCGGAGTGTTACAGTTTTTTGTGTATATATGTAACTAGTGAGCGAGTCAAAATGACTTATTTCCCTTTATAGTCTACTAATAGAAAATTAACCAATGAGAAGCCACAGAACACTGTATCCGTCGTGTCTAAAGGCGGCCATCTTTGTTTTACCTACCGGAATGACCAGAGCCAACTTGTGAGGCGAACATGACAGACGGAAGAAGTACACTCTGCTGTGATATCCACTGCGAACCTAAAGTACACTTTCCTACAGTCTCCGAAATATTCACTGCCAACCTCTGGATTCTATACTCGAGGACGACCGTCATGAAAATGTCTAACACGGAGAACCTACAATAAACCGGACTTTTGCCACATACAACCCACGTCGGCTGGCCGTTAAATATAATGGAGAGAAGAAGGAAGAGCGAAACGACGCAAGCATGTCCGACCTTCCAACTAGTGGCACTCTCTACTAGATTGACCTGTCTCTATAACTGTAACGTATTTCATATTGTACTTGTTATGTACAATAAACCTTTCTTTTAGTATCCACATTGGTGTTATGTGTTTATTCCCTTAGCACGGAATATAACCGTAAGAGAATTGTCGCCTTCAGAGTCTGTCTATATTTCTGAGATGAGGTATTATGTATAGTATTTACATTAGTCGGACTATTGTCCTCATCTTTGTCGCCATATTTGTCACAACGTTTCGGCCGTTGTACGCTCCGGCCTTCTTCAGGTGGTTGGAATTTCGAACTGAACCCTTTATTTCGATCACTGGGGTAAACTGTTCTAGTTCCACGTGCCATGTTCATGTTCCACTGTGCCATGTGTCCTCAAGGACACATGGCACAGTGGATAAAGGCGTTGGTTAGATCCAGTGACAGACCCAAAGAAGGTGAGTTCAATTCCTGGTTAAGGCAGTGGAGAACTTTCAGAGGGAAAATTAGCAGGAGATAACTGATAACTGACATCCATCAAACATGGCACGTGGAACTAGAACAGTCTACCCCAGTGATCGAAATAAAGGGTTCAGTTCGAAATTCCAACCACCTGAAGAAGGCTGGAGCGTACAACGGCCGAAACGTTGTGACAAATATGGCGACAAAGATGAGGACAATAGTCTGACTAATGCAAATACTATAATTGTCGCCTTGTTTGGACTGAAACAATTAAAAAAATATCCATATAATATTTGAGGCCAAATTTTACATGAACGAATTTTTGAGCACTATATTTACGGTTGAAATTGTATGGCGTGATTTTATTTCTCAATGAGCGCTCGTTAACCGTTGCCCTGGTCCTTGCCTGGCTTCACCCGGCAATTTCATTTCTTTATTTAAAGCGACTAAAATTAAAAGCCAAATGACATAGATTCTAAATCGGTATTAATATTGTATACGTGATACGTAACGAAAACTGATACCTCGGCTTTTTGTATTACTGCCTCCAGCCAGGGAGACGTAGAAATAATCTGGGTTCAATTAGTCCAATAATTTCTGTAATCCAATTACGCGTCTTATTACATCAATTGCTATTCAGCGTCTACTTAATATTCAGAGATTTCCACACTCTGTGTCGCTGTGTTATGTTCCTTCTGTTTGTAGTCGTACGTAGCTCTCCACAGCTTCACTTTCATTCTCCTTTTACCGTCTATTTTTTCGGATAGATTATTCTATGCTTTCCTTAGAGTAAGTAACTTTACGTTTTCGCTAAGACAAGAATGAATGAAATTATTTTCGGAAATATTTTGTTTTAGAAAATTTTGGTCAATATATATATATATATATTTAATATGTTCCCCCAACTTAATTTTACGAAATTTCGAGAAATTAAAATATCAGCCTTTTCATATTTATATTTGTTAAATGCCGGACTGCTTGGAGAATTTAAATCCTCAATTTGTTTTTGTCAAATACGGACACCATTTACTGAACATATGCTATGAAACATAAAATGAAAAATGCAGTAAAACTATAATATTATTTAATTAGAAAAAAATAATTGTTATTATAAATAAGATATATTGAAGACAGTATTAAGAAACTTTTTTCGATGAATAATCAATCTTTAGAAAGATGTTTTTTTAATTTTAATTAGAAAAAAAATAAGTTTTAAATCTTTGAAAATTCTGTATTAATTTCAGCCGTATAGATTATATTATTATTAAGTAAAAACTATATTTAATAATCATAAATGGTAAAGTTTGATGCCAGACATCGAACCTCAAGACATTTTAAAGAATTTTAAATTTTTCATGTATATAAACATGCCCATTTTTGAAAGTATGGGCGACTATACACTATGTTACCAGAATATAAAAGCGATAAAATTTAAAGTCAGCATTCCTAAAATTCGATTACGAAGAATATTTTCCAAATTTTTTTTATATTACTGAATACTTACAAATTATATTAAAAAAAACGTCACGTCATTTTCTTATATTATGTCTAACAGATAAAGTTCCTGTAGAACAACAATCATCTGCCCGCACCACGTCGAATACGTATACATGGCTACAGTCAGTTAAAAACATAGCTACTGTTTGCTTAAAGAATAATTTATGCGATATTTTAAACTTAAAGTAAATAATATTTTTTTTCAAATCAGATTAATTATTCTTTAAATCAGCTAATATTCCTCAAATAAAGTTTTAGCGAAGTATATTTTATTTTTGGAAGACTTTTTTAATTACATTGCGATGAAAGACGACTAAAAAGGGCGCTAATCAACTCTTTTACCAAAAAGAAAAAATATCTTTCCAGTCAATTTAAATTAATTTTAAATTAATTTTTGAAATATATGAAAGTACCTTCCTTGTTGGATATATTAGATTTAATTTATTAACTAGAAGTTAAAACAAAAATAAAAGCTTCAAAAAAGATATTTCATTTTTAAAAAAATTCACTTTAAAACTTAGGGTTTTTTTTTTCTGTTTTGTGGAGATACTGACCTTAAAGTCAATTTCCATTTTTCATTCTGAAAACGATATGTCTGAATTGAAGAACAAGTCATTTTTGGATTTAAAATGTCTTTTGTAATGCAAAGTCTGTAAATATGATACCTAACGACATTTATTAATAATTTTTGTAAAAAAATATCCTACCATTTCACATTTATTACAGTCTTACATCCTTGAAAAGAAGTTCTAAGAAAATGCGAAACTGGTTTGATCTTCATCTCTTTGATATTCAGTGTCCTTTCATCACGTAGGCGATCATGTCTCTCCACGGTTTCCTGTCTTCAGTAGATCTATTAAGATCTACTAAGGACAGGAAACCGTGGAGAGAATTGTGTCTTTTTTGTTATTTATCCTAAACATTTTCCCGCTATCAAGGTCATTCTTCTTCTATATGCCGTGTCCTTTCAGTATTTATGCGATCATGGCTCTCCACAATTTCCTATCCTTTGTAGCTCTTAATAATTTTTTTCTTATTGTTATTTCTCCTAAACCTTGTTCCGCCATTTATTTATTCAAGCTCATTTTTCTTCTTCTTTTATATGCTGTGTGCAGTCTCCCTTCAGGGCGTAGGCGATCATGACTCTCCACAATTTCCAGTCTTCTGTAATTCTTAATAAACTTTATCTTTTTCTCCTAAACCTTGTTGCACCATCCATTTACACAAGTTGTGTTAAGCCTTGTATTCTTCTGTAACTCATATCTTCAATTTATCCCGTGTGTATCAGATTTTCCAAGTCTCATTATGTGACCTATAAAGTTTAACTGTCTCATCCTGATGATTGTTGCTCACATATCCTCAGCACCCTTCTGTAGTACCTCTTTTCTGTAGCTTCAAGTCTCTTCTTCATCTTTGAGGATGTTGTCCAAAATTCACTGCCATATGGGAGGACAGATATCAGGTAACATTTCAATAGTCGTTTCTTTGTTTTTAACGAAACTTTTCTGTTTCTTAATATTTTTTTAAGCGTTGCAAACCCCAAGCTAGGCGGGAAGCCACTAGCACGCAAGGGATTACAGAGAGTTGGTGCGAGAGCAAATAGGAGTGATAGAGGAAAGGATGAAGAGAAGGATAGGGGATAGATCAAGGAATCTGGAGACGTCGATTGACATTATATTTGAATAGTTGGAGATTATAGCTATCAGGGAAACAGGAAAAGAGGCGGGAGATCCACAGGCGACAAGTGCGAGACATGAAGCTATTGGAGTGGAAAAGACGGCTACATTAAACAATTTCGACAGTGAAAGGGAGAGAGCGAGATGCCAGCCTAGTAGAACGCTTAAATTCATGACGTCTGGGAACCAGCAAAATCAGCTCATCGGGGCAGTTACTGCGAAAGTATTTTTAAAAAAGACAGAGGGAGGCGACGGCACGTCTGTGAGAGAGCGACTGCAGACGAGATGCCAGATCAGGGCCAATTACATTGCACTGCTTAGCTTTTGGAATGCATCTTTGGTCATCCCGATGTGTCTTTGGATTTCGGTGTCACATTTTCCGTACTCTGTTAAATCCCTTACAGGATGGTTACATTTATTTTGCTTGCTTGACTTTGGTATCTCCGATTTGTAAATTGTATGTTGGGATTTTCCGTTTGTTAACAAACATAATTAATTCTATTTTCGCAGTTCATTAGAATCTTAATAAATCAAAGAATAATTCGGTCATGTAAGGTGCAGTTTCTTCTTTTTATATTGAAAAATCTATTAAAAGACAGGACAGAGACTTTTTTTCTGACCAGACTCAATCTTACTCTTCCATGCTTTGAATATTGCTGCCATATCTGGTCTTGTGCTCCAGCTACATAATTAAAGATTCTTGATAAAAACCAAAAAAGTAATCTGCAATGTTATCAGTCCTTACCTGGCATCTCGGCTTCAGTCACTTCCCACCGCCGTAACGTGGCCTCCCTGAGCCTTTTCTATGATGGTAATTGTTCTGATGAAATTTCCGCTATGGTACGTAGACATTATGAATTTAAGCAGAGTACTAGATTGGCAGCTACGTCTCATAATTTTATACTTGAAATGTCTAAACGCAACCGTAAGTTCTATGCTGACAGTTTCTTCTATCGCACTTCTTGTTTGTGAGCTCTCTTCACAAAAAAAGGAAAGGAAAAATACTTGAAGTGTATTTCGACTATAGAAGTAAGGAATTGTTTCTACCTTTTTTCCTTTCCTTTCATGTACCCTGAAGAAAAGAAGCTAAAACGAAAGACATTGAGCACAATCTCTGGACAGTTGAGCTTGGTTTTTGTTTTTGAGTGTATTAGCTTTATCGATGTTATCTACAAGACAGCGGTCTCGTGAGTAAAGACGTCGGTATGGGAATTTGGCAGTGGTTGTGAGTTCAATCCGAGGTCGGGTAGTGTGTACATGCAATCAGGATACAATAGCTGAACAGTGCTAAATAAAGATGAAATCTAGACGCTATACCTAAACTTGAGCGGTGGAACAAGAACAGTCTCCTCCCGTAAATTAAATAAAGTGTTCAGTTCGGAATTCCCTGTTGGTTATCCTGATCAATATACACCATACGAACCTGGCGGTCATAACGGCCAAAATTCTGTGATCGAAACAACAAACATGAGGAAAATACTTCCGAATATTAATAGTGTAAATAATAATAACATTTTATCCCAGAAATTCAACAAAAAATTGTCTACGAGTGTCGGTTGAACATTTCATAGGCTGACCAAGAAACTCTTACGGAACATGACCAAATATGGTTTATTTTTCAACATAGCCCTCCCACTTGAGGCCCACACAATTCTTCTATCGTTGTTGCAGTGCTTGATTCCCATTGGTTAAAATTCATCAACAGCAGATATGACGTCATCACCAATACATTACTGGTTCCCAGTTACGTGCTTTTTTTCATGTTGGAGAAAAGATGATAGTTAAATGAGGAGAAAAGGAGGGTGATCAACCAGTTTAAAGTCACAATCAGGCACAGTGGCCATTGAAACCAAAGACTTGTGTGCTAGGAAATTGTCCGGATGAAAGACTACTTTCGTACCGTCTTGGGTATGACTATAAACTGCATCCGCGGCATTGGTAAGACGAAAAACTACGTCCGCGTCCTGGGTAAGACAATAAAGAGCGAGGCCTCTGATCAGGTGGTTTTGAGGAGCGTGGTACCACCTCTTATTTGCTGGTGTTCCCACGTCTACGCGGAATGGCAGCACCTGTTAAGCTTCCAACAATAGGCAAATAGTTAACCCCTAAACTTGGGTTAAACACTATGAAAGTGTAAATTAGGTTTTAGTACCGGCAATATATTTTTTGAATGAAAAATTATTACCAGCGATATATTATTTTTAGTAATAAATTTTTGAAGGAAAATTTAATGTATATTTTTATCTATTTTTTTATATTATTTAATATATATTTTTATATTAATTCATTCATATTATTTAATATATATTTTTATATTAATTTATTCATATTATTTAATGTATATTTTTATATTAATTTATTCATATTATTTAATATATATTTTTATATTAATTTATTCATATTATTTAATGTATATTTTTATATTAATTTATTCATATTATTTAATTTTTTTTTAAACATTACGCCCCGAGCAAGGCGTGAAGCCACTAGGATGCAGGGGGTTGCAGAAGATTAGGACAAGAGCAGATAGGAGTGATAGAAGAAAGGATGAGGAGAAGGATAGTGGATAGATCAAGGTAACTGGAGATGTCGATTGACATTACATTTGAATAGTTGGAGATTATAGCTTTCAGGGAAACAGTAATTGGGGAGGGTGTTCCACTGGCGAGAGGTGCGAGGTATGAAGCTATTGGAGTAGAAGAGACGGCTGCATTTGAAAGTTTCTATTACCAACAATACATTTTTGAGGAAAAAGGTATTAACAGCAATACATTTTTGGAAAATATATTACCAGCAATAAAAAATGTTGTCGGCATTAAATAACCGACTGAGGTGATGATATGCCATAAAACAAAACAAATTAAACCAAACTATTTTCGTTATTTTCTTGTACATTTCGTATTGACAGCATTTCCTACTTGTCTCAGCAATTCAGCATAGCACTATTCATTGATGTTGTGGCTCCATTTGAAGAGGGTCATTACGCACAATTTCTTTTGCATCTCTCAAAAAACTTAGGCCATCAACTTCCTTGCAAATAAAACTACGTTGACCTTCTTTGGAACAGTGAAGAGGGATATTTCCACTGTAAGGATTTCACGTTTGTCTCTCGCCCGCAACACTCATCCTGGTTTAAGAAACATTCAATGATATAAAAATATATATTAAATAATATGAACAAATTAATATTGCTTCTTCCACCGCGAGGAAAGTTGGCTCTCTGTGCCGCGCCAGGAAATTTTTCTCCCCTGAATCGATACTCCAAATATACAAAACAACCATTCGCCCTTGCATGGAGTATTGCTGTCATATATGGGGTGGAGCACCTTCTGCTTACCTCGGAGTTCTTGACAAGATCCAGAGACGGATATGTAATCTAATTGGCCCTGATCTAGCGTCTCGTCTGCAGTCACTCTCTCACAGACGCGCCGTCGCCACTCACTGTCTTTTCTACAAATACTTCCATGGTAATTGCTCTGATGAGCTGCTTTCACTGGTTCCCAGACTCCATGAATTCAAGCGCCCTACGAGGCTGGCATCCCGCTCCCACCCTTACACTGTAGAAACTTTTAAATGTAGCCGTCTCTTCTACTCCAATAGCTTCATACCTCGCACTTCTCGCCTGTGGAACACCCTTCCCAAATACTGTTTCCCTGAAAGCTATAATCTCCAACTATTCAAATGTAATATCAATCGACATCTCCAGTTACCTTGATCTATTCATCTCCTCATCCTTTCTTCTATCACTCCTATCTGCTCTCGCTCCAAATCTTCCGCAACCTCCTGCATCCTAGTGGCTTCACGCCTTGCTTGGGGCGTAATGCTTAAAAAAAAAAAATTAAATAATATGAATAAAATAATATAAAAATATATATTAAATAATATGAATTAATTAATATAAAAATATATATTAAATAATATGAATAAATTAATATGAAAATATATATTAAATAATATGAATAAATTAATATAAAAGTATATATTAAATAATATGAATAAATTAATATGATATATATATATATATTAAATAATTGTTGCGCTTAGCCCATTTCATAATATATGTTGCCTTTTGTTGGCGTTATGATCGTTATAGAAAAAGTGTGGGAAATTTTTTTGTGTAAAAACAGTATTTTGACGTTACTAAACAGATGATTTCTCTGGAGCTAATTCGTCAAAATCGTCAGGTTTGATGACGATTCTTTGTAGTATACAGGTTCGATTCCTGTTGGAAGACAAATAATTTCTTGAAATTTCTCGGACATCCAGACCAGTAACTGTAATTAATAATCTTTCATTAAAAAAAAAATATAGCATTTACGTAAATGATTTCATCTATAAAAATAACGTATAAAGAGAAAAATATCTAAAATAATTGTCGGACTTCGTCCATTACATATATATATATATATATATATATATATATATATATATATATATATATATATATATATATATATATATATATATATGTATTTGTGTGTTTGTAAACAGAAAAAAAAACACTAGGTAAGAGATGAAGGCAAATTAACTAAAACAAAATCCAGCAAAAATTTGGAAAAGGAAACAGACGAATAATACATATACGCTTACTGCGCACTATTGATAGATATGAACACGTAAACATAGATAGATAGATAGATAGATAGATAGATGAATACGTAAACATAAATAGATGAACACGAAACATAAATATGAACAAAGATCGATAGATAGATAGATAGATAGATAGATAGATAGATAGATAGATAGATAGATATATGAACACGTAAACATAGATAGACAGAAAGATAGATATGAACACGGATAGATAGATAGATAGATAGATAGATAGATAGATAGATAGAGATATGAACACGTAAACATAGATAGATAGATAGATAGATAGATAGATAGATAGATATGAACACCTATATATAAATAGATAGATAGATAGATAGATAGATAATGAACACATAAAATAGATACATATAAACATAGATAGATAGATAGATAGATAGATACGAAATATGAATAGATAGATAGATAGGACACGTAAATAGATAGATAGATTGATAGATAGATATGGATACGTATGAATACGTATAGATAGATAGATAGATAGATAGATAGATAGATAGATAGATAGATAGATAGATATGAACACGTATAGATAGATAGATAGATAGATAGATAGATAGATAGATAGATAGATAGATAGATAGATGGGTATGATCTGTTTAAGACTGAGTAACCGCATTACATTCGCGCACAAAACACAGACAAACAAATATGCACATAAAAAGACCTAAATGTCTGAGATAAGCAGTTGTAAGAAGTGTGTGGATCGTACATAGCGCTATATTGCAAAAAAAAAAAAAATCCTCATTTTGTCACATTCCATGTGATCTCGTTTTCAGCGGACCCTGGTTTAACTTTCCTTTGATTTCTTTTCTCTACGCATTTCCTTCCGATCATTCCGTCCTGGGTAAGACGATAAACTACATCCGCGTCCTGGGTAGGACGATAATCTACGTTCAACAACAAGGCCCCTGATCAGGAGGTTTTGAGGAGCATGGAACCACCACTTAATTGCTGGTGTTTTCAGGTCCACCCTGACCCGGGGGTGATTGCACCTGTTAGTGTCCCAGTCCTGGGTAAATAGTTAACACCCAAACAGGAGGTCAAAACCTATGAAAGTGTAAAAATAGGTCTTAATACCAGAAATATTTTGTAAAAAAATTATAACCAGCAATAAATATTTTGAAGAAAAAATATTACCAGCAATACATTTTAGGAAAAAAAAAAAAAAAATAGAAGAAATTACCAGCAATATATTTAAAAAAAAAAAAAAAAATATATCATCAGCTATACATTTTAGGGGAAAAAAAAGAAGATATTACCAGCTATACATTTTTGGAAGAAAAAAATTCCCAGCAATATTTTTGGAAAAAAAAAAAAAAAAAAAATTACCAGCAATATATTTTAGGCGCCCCCCACAAAAAAAAAACAATTTTTTTAAAATAAAAATATTACCAGCTATACATTTTTGGAAAAATATATATATATATATATATATATATATATATATATATATATATATTACCTGCTACGCATGTTATGAAAAAACTATTACCAGAAAGAGATTTTTTGGGAGGAAAAATATTACTAGCAATAGATGTTTGAAAAAAAAATACTAACAATAAAATTTTGTTGGCATTAAATAACCTATTGTGGTTGATATACCGTAAAACAAAATAAACCAAACCAAACCTACCGGTTCTCACCCAAGAAGCCTAATAATATGCCTTCATGACATTTTGCAGTGATCATTTCTATAAAAAAAAATACTAATTATTATTATTATTATTATTATCATAATAATATATATTATTTATTATTATTTACTATTATTGTTAGTAATTAATAGTATTATTATTTATTATTGCAGTGATCATTTCTATGAAAAATACTAATTATTATTATTATTATTATCATTTACTATTATTGTTACTTATTACTATTATTATTATTTATTATTGTTTTTAGTATTATTACTTATTATTATAATTTATTATTACTACTTATTATTTATTTATTTATTTATTATCAATTTTATTAATTATCATCATTCGATTTCTGCTATGGACACACTACCTACCAAGTCTGCGGAAAGACCTAAGGCAGGTCGTGGTGTGTTGTTATAATACATTTCATGTTAATTTTTTTTTTTTTTTTTTATCTCCGATGAAGTTGCTAGCGTTACATAAACAAAGTTCTCCTTAGTGTGTGTGCTGTACTTAATAAGACAATTTTCTGTATGTCTCTTAAGCTGGGGTTTCAGGGATTCTTTCAATGTGTTGTTTTGTTCCATTTTTTATAATTCCAAGTGCACCTATTACCACTGGTATTATTCTTGTTTTCAATTTCCACATTTTTCTATTTCAATTTCCAGGTCTTTGTATTTTTATTAATTATTATTATTATTACTATTATTATTATCATTACTATTATTATTATTATTATTACTATTATTATTACTATTATTATTATTAAAATTATTATTATTATTATTATTTCGAATGTTAGGCTTTAACGGGTTAATAAAAGTTTTGAATTCTGAAGGTTATTCTTATTAAACCAACAGCGTGTGATAGAAAGCAAAGTTTGTGATTGGGCGGATGTTGAGGTCCTAATGTATTTGAAATTTGACACTGTGTCTCGCAGGAGGAAAATTAATTTGGTCAGAGGGCTAAACCTTTCACTACTGTAATTCAAAATCCTTTATATGGCCACATAATTAGCTATGCACGTAACTCTCCACGCTCTAAAAATTACGTATAATGATGATCGTAAAATTCCTTGCCGTCAACCCGTACTAAGTGGGACTACTGGAATTATGAATCGAAGATTTAATACTTAATATTTTTCAACATAAATAATCTTGAAAGCAATCGTTCGTTTATTGAGGGCCGAACTTATATTAGCGTGTGGGATTTTACAGAATGAGATTGTAAATCCTCTCTTAACCAATAAGTTAATTCCTTTTTATTAACAAAGAATAAAAAGTTATCGCCCCAGAGCGTGAAACCAAATTCTTGCGGGTGTTCCTCGAGGCGAGAGACGCCATATCTGTTCATCATTGCTTTGGGTTATTCAATGAGAAACGTAGCAGAAAGTGGTGTAAACTTCAGATGAACAGTAATAAAAGTGTTATATAAGAATAAAAAGTCATTGCCGACACTTGAGTTTGAACATAGATCGCCGGTGAGCAAACACAGGCGATCCCATTATTGAAATAAATAGAGCACGCGACCATAGACGGAACGCATATATGTAGGAAGCAGCTGACGATTAACGATCTCCATTTCTAGTCTATCCTCTATTACTATACGGAATGCTATTCTTTATTCTCTTCTTTATGCTATTTCTATATTCGGAGCGCTATACGTTGGCATCAGAATAATGACAACGAGTGTTTGCTAACATCACAAAATAAATGGACGGAGAACACTCTATCCTGCCACAGCTATCGCTGAGACAGACTACAAAGATGATATTGCCCACATATCTAACACTTTAGATTAGTCTGGAAGCAAGTGGGTGGCAACACTGAAGCTGTAACATTCAGCCAGGTGGTGGGCGTTCTAAGGACACTGGATGGCCGACATTAGTAAACACTACTGACAAAGATATCGAACTCAGGATTGAAAAAAGTATCAATTTCTTCAGGACGTAGGCGATCATGACCCTCCATATCTTCCTGTCACTTGTAGCTCTTAATTTTTTTTTTTTTTTGGTTACTTCACCCAAAACCTGTTCTGCTGACCATTTACTCAAACCAATCAAGTATTTTATAGAGGTTCTATGAGAATTTTTGGCTGAGCTTACGTAGTCGGATACCTCATTTAAACTCGGCCCTGTGCCACATCGGATCGCGTGGGGTGGTTAGTAAATATACAAGCTGGAATCTGTTCAAGCTGTGGTGTCGAACTCTCCGCAAGGCGGAAGTCTCGTCCGGATAGGTAGACAGACCTAATCCCGTTTATTCGGGTTATTCGGGGATATTTTGGCCAAGCCTACGGGCTCAAGTACCCCACATTAAATTCGGCCTTGTGCCACAGGTGACTGCGTGGACAGTTGCTAGATACCGTTTAGCTGTGATGGTCGAACTCTCTGTTTTGGGGCAGAGAGGAACCCAGAGAGGGCGATGACGAAGAGCAAAGTCTCGACCGGGGAGGTAGACGGACCCGAACCCGTTTATGCGTGTTTACGGGGAATTTTTGGCCGAGCCTAATGGCTCGGATTTTCCCCCATATTAAATTCAGCTTTGTGCTACATCCTACTTCGTAGGGAGGCTGGTAAACATTTTTAGCTGGGATCTGTTACTCAGCTCTTAGATGCTACTGAACTACCTGCCTTCGGGCAAAGAGGGACCCGAACGCAGCTCTGCTGAAGTGCAGGCTCTAGTCTGGCGAGTTAGACAGAACCAAACCCGTTTATTCGGGGTTACACGGAAGTTTTGGCCGAATTTTTGGCTAGAATTGCCTCAAATTAAATTCAGATGAGTTTAAGATTGAGGGATGTTGTAGCTAAGATTGTTACTTCGAAATATACTTTTTTACCTTCAATCAATCCGAAGCTCTCTGAGCGAAAGTTTGGTTGCCATATAAGTTACGCATATTTTTACCCCTGTGTCATTTGATATTATTCCATATTAATAGTAATTACTGCAGTCGCCTTTCTGCTCAAACCAACGTTTAACATAATATGATTAATAAGTCTTATTATATATTTATACTATCATATTTCATTTATGCTTAGTTCCTTAGTTAACATGTACGACCGTTACGCCCAGCCAATACTTCATAAATAAAGATCACTTCCGTTTTGACCGCGTGAAACCCACGAAAAAGACATGATATACGCTACTTGGTTTCAGTGAGAAAAAGAAAGAAAGAAAATTCCAACAGAGAAGCCGTGGAATTTTCAGGGTTGCTACTATTTAGTATAAAATACCGAGATGCCAGGTCATGATCGTGTATATTACTGATCCTTCTTTGAATTTTGACAAGCATCTTGAGATATATTCTATGAGCACAAGACAGTGCAATTGGAATATTCGGCTGAGTTTACTATTATTATTTTCTGTCAACCATACATTCTGTCTTCTTAGGCTTGAGGATTAGTCCTTTCTTCTTTCTTTCCGATCAGTAGCGAAATGGAGTATCATTTTCACATATGAGCTGTAGCTGCCTATCCTCTGCCTTCCAACCTAGTCAAAATTGAAAAGCGTTTCCAAAAACTCGTGGCTTATACACCAAGTGTAACACCAAAATTTATATATATATGTACATATGTGTATATGTATCTATGTATCAGCAAAATTGTCCAAATCGTGTAACAGCATAATTGTCCAACCCACAAAATGTTTAATATCTAAAAAAAACACTAAACTAATTGTGTTTTTTTTTTTAGAAATCTTCACACCTTTTGTCATAAGAATCACTGGAAAACCTTTTTAGTTATTCAGCTAGAAAGAGAACAAGTTAAAATCGTTTTGTGCTATTCCCGCTGTCTTCACAACTAAACAATGGTGAGAGGGAAAAGATCATTTAGACCTTCAGTAATGGTACCAACATTCATACTCTGGCTTCGAGAGAACGGGAAAGAAGTTTAAAAAGACGGAACAATAGAGAGGGAAACTGGATCAAGCGGTCACATCAGGAAGAGGGGGTCTTCATTTCAACATTAAGCTAAAGAGGTTAATTAGAAAAGATCCAACTCGATCTATAAGACGTGAAAGAGAATTTTCAGCTGCGACAGTCTAAAGAGCAGTAAAAAAAAAAAAATCAAATCAGTGATGCACCTGGTTACTTTAGGATAGAAAGCTAGAAGGTTAGAGAGGGCCTAGATCATCTTGAATAAATTGGAAAATGATCTTGGAAAAAAATATTTGAACTTCATTTAAGTCCTTCATGGCCTTACGATCCTTAGCTATGGTTAATTAATGATGAACATGTCATTTTCGTTTATGATCGATTCTTTTGTTAAGTTTGCAGAGTAATTATACATTCTTATTGCTCAAAGTAGAGTCCAATAGTGTTATAATAACCTCGGAGAATTCCAGTAAGATATCTTTAATCATTTTTAAGATTAAACCCTTCAGAGCTAAATCTAGCATTTAAGCAATTTTACTGTTACACGATTTGGAAAATTTTGCTGTTACACCCGGGATTGTTTTACACGCTCGAACCTCTATTTCCCGGACGAAACGCTGCTAGACAATCTCTGTTCTATCGTTATTTCCATGGCAGATGTTCGAGCGGTCTCCATTCTCGGGCTCCATCAATTCAGACAATATTATCAATGTCTCACACTCTTCTTTTCTTCTTTCATATTCCATTTGTAAGGAGTAAGTTCTCTTTGGTTTATTCTACAGAACAGCTATAATGTGGAACTAACTGTCGAGGATATACTTTCCTGGTCACTCGACTCTTAAACTCTTCGTCGACATATCCTCATAACGTGCACCCCTTGCTCCATCCTTGTACGCCTTTACAACTACTTCATACAACCTTCATTTGCTCTTTGGCTTGTGATTGGTTGAATAATAATAATAATAATAATAATAATAATAATAAGGCCAACCGGCCAGATATTGTTATTGAAGACCACAAAAAAAAACGGTGCCTCCTTATTGATATGGCAGTCCCTGCTGACTGCAATGTATCTTTGAAGATATTCAAAAAGCTGTCAAAGTACAAGGACCTTGAAATAGAAATCTCGAAAATGTGGCATATGGGAACATCAACAATCCCTGTTGTAGTTGGAGCCCTAGGGCTGGTTGGAAAAGATTGCAGTAGACTAATTGAAGGGATTCCTGGAAGTCCATGCCTCAAGGAGATACAAAAATTGTTCTGACAAGTACAGCCCACACCTTACGAAGTGCTTTATCTATGTAATTTATTTTTTTTTGTCAGTGGAAAGTGTCATGATGCCATTTCTAACCTTAGGTCTCTGGGCGGGACCCGGAAAGAAATGTGTAAACGCCAGAAATCAAAGAAAATAATAATAATAATAATAATAATAATAATAATAGAAAGTCCCTCCTTATTGACCTGGCAGTGCCTGCAGACTGTAATGTATTGGTGAAGGTCTTAGTATCTAAATACTAGCATCTTAAAGAGAAAATCTCAAAATTGAGGCACATGAGAACACCAATAATTCCATTTGTAGTTGGAGCCCTCGGATCGATTAGAAAAGATTCCAATAGATTCATTAAAGGAATCCCTGGTAGCCCATGCCTTAAAGAAAATGCAAAAAATTGTACTCACAAGTACAGCCCACATATTACGAAGGGCTTTATCTATGTAAAATATATGCGACATTTTTTTTTCAATATTTCTCATTGGAAAATATGAAGCCATTTCTGATCATAGTCTCTGAGCGGGACCCGGAAAGAAATGAGTGCACACCAGAAATCAAAGTAAATAATAATAATAATAATAACAATAATAACAAGAAGAAGAAGAAGAAGAAGAAGAAGAAGAAGACGAAGAAGAAGACGCAGAAGAAAGAAGAAGAACAATAACAATAACAATAATAATAATAAAGTAATTAAATAAAAAAAAAGATTTTTTATGCCATACTACTTCAGGACGTAGGAGATCATGGATCTCCTCATCTTCCTTCTATCTTTTTTTTTACGTATTATCAGGAATTTTGGGTGATGATTTTGGACTTCCTGTTATTCAGCCGTCGGCATCTTAGGTTATTCAACCTTTAGCTAGGGCGCGAGGAAAAGATATGGATTCATGCCTTTCTTAAGGTTTAATATTTCAAAAGTAAATGCAAAAGACAGAACGTAAACTCGAGTTGCCGAACCCATTTTCCTCCTAAACATTATGCATAAAAACACGAGTATTAATTAATGAGCCTTTTTTTAAAAAAATTATTTCATCTCAAGCGAAACAGAAGTGGTGCTAAAACGCAAGGGGTTATTGAATGTAAAAGAAAATCATAAAACTTTAGGGGCAAGAACCGGAAACCTAATCCTAAACAGGAAACAAGATATAAACCTCGACTCCTGTTTGAAACGCGTACAAGTGGTGTGAACCGGACGATAGGCGATTCTGACTCGTTTCCGGGAACACCCGCTTGCTAGGACGACTAGCCAGTCCCTGTGGCAGAGGCCTTTGTGTTGCTTCAACAACCAGAAAGCCAACCTGTGTTTTATATTGTAACTACCTTACGTCCACATCACATTGAAAGATGTTAAGCAACATCGAGACTGGTAATTCCCTGGATGAGTGACCGCTGGAAATATCAAGTTTCAGTAACCAGACTGTGCGGTTAATTTAATAAATCGACGTTGGAAATCGGAGAGTCGAGTTTCGATTCCGGTCTGGTTCGTCATATTCACTTACGCGCCTATGACCGCTTCTCTCCCCCAAATATGGGTTAATTAGTAAGACTTGTGTCACTAAACCATTATTATCTTCGAAAAGAATATTGTTACATTACTAAACCCACCATCCATTGTTTACTTGGACACACCATACCACGTACATAAGAATGAATCGTTCTCATTTCTTTCGGACTTATGTGTAAGAAGTAAGTACCAGTCAGAAAGTTTCTTCACAAGAACAGACTCCCAGCACGATGTTTTCCCAATCGCTGCAATCCTGACCTTTCCAAGTCTAGGGTTAAATCTTATCTTTCCTGCATAGTCCCAGGTACTTCGCTTCTTGAATTTTCTAACACCTATACATCACCATACAGTATCCCTCTATCTTTACCGGCTCTTGGGCCTTTTGGGACATTAGTATAAAAAACAACAATAACAAAACAAATCAAAACTATAACTACTTCTAAACTCAGGTTTATTTTTAAAATATACAATATTAATTCAATCGATCAATAATCATTGAAAATACAGGTCCCGTAAGATCACTGAAGTTAAGCAACGTCGAGCTTGGTCAGTACCTAGATAGGTGACCGCTTGGGAATACCAGGTGAGGTAAGCTTGGATATGCGAGTGTTTTAATGGATAAAGGCAAGGAATTGTTAATCGAAGATCTGATTTATATTCATTTAGGCAAAAATACCCAGCTATGGATTAATTAGTAGGACTTTGTTATATAGGAATAAAATGTAGCTGCCGATACTTGAGTTTGAACATAGATCGCCAGTGAGCAAACATAGGCGATCCCATTACTGAAGTAATTAGACCACGTGGCCATAAAGGAAACGCATAAGTAGTAAGTCGCGTGACGTCTAAATGATCGCCATTTCTAGTCTATCCTCTATTACTATACGCACTGCTATTCTCTCTTCTCTTCTCTATGCTATTTCTATATTCGGAGCGCTATACGATCACCATTTATACTCTATCTTCTATTAGTATACGGAACGCTATCCTCTACTCTATTCATTATACTATTTATCTATTCAGATCACTATACCGTGGTTACTTTCCGAGCGAGTATTATCGAGCAAGTGTTATTAATGCGACTGATATTGTTCAACGGCGTTACTATAATTTGTATCTGCGATTACAATGTCTCTACTACAACGAACATTACGAAAGTGACAACAAGTATTCGTCGACATCACAAAAGTGAAAACGAGTATTCGGTGAGTCACAAAAGACTTGTATCACTAAACTTTTATTATCTCTCTAAAAATATCTTGAAATAGCATGAAAAAGGGTTGATAAACCGTAAAAAACAGAACAAACAATCAATTATATTGTAACTACGATGAGCGAAACTTTGTCATAGTTTCTTAGAGAAAGCTCGTAATCAGTCGAAATCAGCAGTTTGAACAGGGTTAGTGCTCCCAAAATCTCGATCACGATGGCTTGTGCCTAAGTGCTAGGACAATCATTGACGTGTTCGAAACACTTCCGTCTACTCAGTTTTATTCACAACGTTTAGATCAACCCGTGTTATGGGTTTCAGATGTTCTCTAGGAGGCATCTGGACTTGAAGGTCTGTTGGCACTCAAATTATACCATTAATCTTCCTATTTTATTAAGGTAATGAATTAGTTCCTTCATTTACGACTATAACTGCGAAAATATATTTAAAATCTCATTGGTGAAAACCTTTAAATAACAGTCTTCTACTTCTCTGTGTCATGTTCCTTCAGATTGTGGGGCATCATAGCTCTCCACAAATTTATACATCTTTTTATTGCTGCCATATATGGTCTGGTGTCCCTTCTGTTTGTCTCTGGGTTCTTGATAGGCTCCAGAGGCGGATATGCAATGTAGTTGGCCCTGATCTGGCATATCGTCTACAGCCTCTTTCTCACAGACGCGCTGTCGCCTCCTTCTGTCTGTTCTACAAATACTTTCATGGAAATTGCTCCGAGGAGCTGCATTCGCTGGTTCCCAGACGTCATGAGTTCAAGCGCCCTACGAGGATGGCATCCCGCTCTCACCCCTTCACTGTCGAAACTCCTAAATGTAGCCGTCTCTTCTACTCTAATAGCTTCATGTCTCGCATCTCTCGCCTGTGGAACTCCCTTCCCTATTCCTGTTTCCCTGTGAGCTATAATCTTCAGCTATTCAAGTGTAATGTCAATCGACATCTCCAGTTGCCTTGATCTATCCACTACCCTTCTCATCATCCTTTCTTCTATCACTCTTATCTGATCTTCCTCTAAATTTTCTGTAACCCCTTGCGTCCTAGTGGCTTCCCGCCTTGCTTGGGGTGAAATTCTTAAAAAAATAAAAAAAACTCTCCTATGAAGGATGGGTCCTCTCTCAAAAGCACGTAATGCCTTGAACATCTACTGGTTCTCAAGAACATCCCAGACCTCAAGAGCAATCTACTGCTGATGATGGTGGGAAAATGGTCGGTTCATTGTATCGTTCTAGTTTAGTATCTGACTCACCGGATATACAAGAACTGGATCAGACGAAATATGGAGCATTGGTGCCATATCAGGCATGAAGCTCTCCAATACTCACTTACCTGTCATGAAAGAATTCAACATTTTCTACGCGACATTGTAGCTGATAAATTATTTTCCACTATAAAACTACTTTCTTACTGACGAAACATCGCAACCCTGTCTCTAATCTATCGCTATTTCCATAGCAGTTATTTTGATGAGCCATATTTCTTATTCCCACCAGCCCTGACCTGAGTAACTGGAACTATATGTTCTCAGATCCGACGGAGGAAGAGGATTAGTCCAACTAGGACTTACAAAACATCAACAAATAGCCTTCAAAGACACCTGGAAACTACAGAAGACAGGATGATGATATGTGTCAAAGAACATGAAACTAATACGCGACATTATTTAGTAATAAAGGAAGCCAACAAGTTCAAAATGGAGTTTCAAGTGGGTGATGAAATACAAGTAAAGCAGAACACAACGACTGCAGCTGCAAAATACTTAAAAACAAAAAGAAAATCTAACCGACCAGATTCAGAAAAAATGTCAAGATGAATCGCTTCACGGCCAATACTCTGCCCGTAACCAAACAAGCTGATGTAGAGAAACCCGTACACGTCAGTGGCTAGAGAGTGTAGAGTTAAATGCTGAAAATGAAGGTTATATTCTTGCAGCACAGGACTAATGCTTGCTAACTAGAAATTGCCAAGCACACATACTGAAAAATTATGCTGACCCCAAATGCAGATTCTGTGATAAATATCCAGAAACACTGTGCAACCTTGTATCAGGTTTCACAGTGTTAGCACTAACCGAATATAAAACTCAGCATGATATAATGAGTCAATATCTGCACTGGAAAATATGTCACTTTTACGGGAATTTTTTTATTTTATTTTTGACTCTGCGACAAGTTCCGAACATGGACTTAATCTTCTTTTTGGCGAGTCGACAGTTAATTTCGATTGTTTACGTGTGATGTTTCTGGCTTAGCGCCATCTATCTTGTCGATCTGTTACAATGGAATTTATTTTGACGAGCTAGAATCCTTGGTCCCACCAGCCGTGACCTTTGCAAATGTGACCCACCTTGCCTACGTACGTAAATATATATCATCCCCAGTAGTTTTGTATTCCGATAGTAAGAAACAATTTCTGTTCGGACAGTTACTTCCCGAGAACTGCAGCTTTGTAGAACAAACTCCCGACAGATTGGTTTCCCAATTACTGTTCATCTTGAGTATGACGATATACTACATCAGCAAGGCCTCTGATCTGGAGGTTTTGAGAGACATGCAACGACCTCTGCCCTTCACAGGTCTCCCCTGACTCGAGGTATTATGGTCCAAGCTATAGACAGATCGTTAACAACCAAGATGGGGTCAAGACACTATGAAAGTATAAAAATAGATTTTTATAATAAAAATACCACAATACATTTTTTTTAAAAATATTACCAGCAATATATTTGATTCTTGACAAAAACGCTCATTGCAAAAATACGTCAATGTAACCTGATCTAAAAACTGATTTCTTACAAAGAATTCATATTCTATTCATACAAACCTATCGTAAAAAATCTTGTCGCTATAAAATAACCCATTGAAGTTGATATGTCGTAAAACAAAATAAGTTAAAAACAAAACAAATTGCCGATTACTACAATCTCGGTCATTTATAGTCTGGGATTAACTACAAGTGTGCTATGATAAATTTTTAGCCACCCTTGTTTACAGCAATTTTGGCTTGTATAATAACATCTCTCCATTTTTTTCAGACAATACGGTGTTAGTATCAAGCTACTCTCATCTATGAACGATAGTTGACTTATATTTTGCAATGAAAGTTCGCGGAAGTAAGGAAATTGGTGAATTTTAACGAGGGCAAATAATAGGATGGTATCAGTGTGGCCAGTCATATAGAGAAATTGTTAGAGTGTTTCCGGGTTAATTATCAAATGGTCAAGAAATTTAATGAAGAAAGCCAATATCTTGTGGAACAACATTCAGGAAGTCCAAGCATCGTGTTTGAGCGAACGAAAAGGACGCTGAATAGGGAAATCATCAGAAACAGTCGTTAGAGCGTCAAAGATGTCACCAACAGCATGGAAATGTGGTCATATGCGGTGAGAAAGTCTCTGAAAGAGCTACGCTCTCAAAGAAAGGTTGCAAAAAAGAAGCCCTTGATTTCAGAGGTTAACAGGAACAGGCGTATGGACTAGGCGAGAGAATTCGAGAGCAAAGATTATGAATTTTGGCAGTCTGTAATTTGGTCAGATTAAAGTAAATTCTGCCAATATTCGAATTCGAGACAGGTTTATGTTTTGGGAAATCAGAATGAAATTTGGAACACTGAATGTCTGCAGGCGATTGTGAAACATGGAGGAATTGGAGTTATGGTATGGGGCGCTGTCTGTTGGGAAATATGAGCTGATTCTTGTTGACGAGCGGTTGAATGGTCCAAAATACTGTTAAATATTAGAGAAAGGAATACTCCCACTATTTGAACCAAACAGATTGACAAGAATGTCTATCATTTTCAAGACGATGGAGTGTTATGTCATACGAGCAAAGTAGCAAAGAACTGAAAGGAATCGCAAGGAATCAAGTTACTGCCATGGGTAGCCCAAAGTCCAGGCATGAAACCAATAGAACACGTTTGGGAGCACCTTAACCGAAAAAATCGAGAGCGTGCAGCCAAAATCACGTCACTGGCAACCCTTAAAGAAAAATTGCTAAAGGAGTGGCAAAATATGGATCAGACGATTGTTGATATCTTGATCAAATCCATGAAGAATCGAATACAAGCACTGAATCTAGGAAATGGAGGACCTACTCTGTACTAGTTCCAAATACTGTTTATTTATGTTGAATTGGGATTGGGTAATTAAATTTTGAAATTGGATGTAATTTATTTCTCCTGCCTAAAAAAATTTTCTTTGGCCACTGGATATATATATATATATATATATATATATATATATATATATATATAAAAAAAATAAACAAAAACTAAAAATTCTTGAAGCTATATACATAAAACAGTTGAAACCTAACCTGAACAAAATAAACTACGAAATCACCACAAACATTCCTAAATGCCTATAATTGATAACAGAAGCCATTGGTTTATAACACTGGCTTCCCATACTTAATACTTCTCGTTTTCACTCTCGCGTGGTCATGTGTGACGTCACGAGCTGCGACGCGATTTTCGCTTCCGCGTCTCGTATACACTAGTTAGTCGTTGCTTTGAAATTTTTCATGCAACAAAAACAGACTATCATTATTGTTTGTCTGTGTATTGGCTGATATATTGAAAAATAATTGTCATTCTAGATAATGGCTTCTGTAAGCTGAAAGCTTAGATTGGATTTACACATGTATCAATATGGTAATTTCCTTTCGTCCTTCAATGATAATGTTATTAAGCTTATCAGACAATATGAAAGGAAATTACTTAAAATAGGCAAAACTTGTCTATATTATTTAATGAAACACATCAATATATATATATATATATATATATATATATATATATATATATATATATATATTCTGTTTATACGTTGTATTTCCTACATAATATCATATGCATTTTAGCATTCTGCTACTAAGTTCTTTTGACGTCAATTTTTGTACAAACTAAACACCAAAGTAGATGAAAGAGCCTTGATATATTTCTCTGATTCCTGATTGGTCAATTAATGCTAATATCATGCTTTCGTCTACGTCCGCACAGTGAAAATTAATTTACTGCCAAAAATCTGTCTATTTCGAGCCTATCACCCGACATACAACATTATAAATACTTAGCGACATCTTTAACTCTCACTCATTTTTCTGTTTTTCTCAGAATCACAACAATGTAGTTCAGGGAAGAGCCCACGTCTGTCA
>CAHIKZ030000236.1:1607500-1610000 GCA_903632075.3 Acanthosepion pharaonis | reverse complement strand
CCACCGCTTTACCGGTGATAGGAAAAATGACGTAATGCCCAGTCACCGGTTGAACGGTGGTAGAGAAAAATGACGTAATGTCCAGCCAATGGTTGAATGGAGGGAGAGTAAAATGTCCCAGTCACTGATTGAACAGTTGTAGAGAAAAATGACTTAATGACCAGCCACCGGTTGAACAGAGGTAGCGAAACATGACGTAATGCCCAGTCACCGGTTGAACAGTGGTAGTGAAAAATGACGTAATGCCCAGCCACCGGTTGAACAGTAATAAAGAGAAATGACGTAATATCCAGCCTCCGGTTAAACGGTGGCAGAGAGAAATGACGTAATGCCGAGTCACCGGTTGAACGGTGTTAGAGAAAAAATGACGTAATGCTCAGTCACCAGTTGAACAGTAATAGAGAGAAATGACGTAATCTCCAGCCTCCGGTCAAACGGTGGCAGAGAGAAGTGACGTAATGTCCAGCCACCGGTTGAACGGTGGTAGAGAAAAATGACGTAATACCCAGCCACCGTTTAAATGGTTGTAGAAAAAATGACGTAATGCCTAGCCACCGGTTGAACAGTAGGAGAAAAAATGACGTAATGCCCAGCCACCGGTTGATCGGTGGGTAAACACTTGTAACTATTTTTATATCTACCGTGAAACATTACTAACCAATTATTTCCGAATTTTGACTCTGGCAGAAGGATTAAAATTGTTCAGAAAACCTCGACTCAAAGTGTTCATTCAATTAAAGATATTTCAACAACATTTTTAAAATTGGTCTAAAAAATTCGATTTCTTACAAGATAATTTCTGAAAACTTCAATAAAATCGTAGAATTTTTGGATATTTTTATAAAAAATGACAATACATTCTTAAATAAAGGGTTCAGTTCAACATTCCAACCAAACTGAAGGCCGGAGCGTACAACGGCTGAAACGTTGTAATAAATATAGCGACAAAGATGAGGACAATAGTCCGAATAATGTAAATAGAATACATTCTTCATCTTGTCTCCAACTTCATGATTGTAATGCTCAGCTCACGGTAGGAGTTGTTCAGACAGAGTAGGAAGAGGAATATATTCTAAATTATTATTTCCAACTCAGTCAAAATATGTGTGTATCTTTGTGCCTCTGTGTATAATAAATGACACAAACAGATATTAGGTCATCTACACACGGCGCTAATATAAGATTATGCTATATATACGCACTTGTAAGGCCACAGTGTGTGACCCACGGGGAATCAGTTTCTAATATAGACTCTCCTGTAAAGTCCGCCATTGCTCACGTGTTCTTTTCGTGGTATTCCCAGCATGCATCAGTGGCAGAAAAGATTGTTGGTCTGCCAAGTAATATCTCGTCATCGTCTAGAGTCGGAAATCAGGGTGGACCTGTGCCGTGTTCCACTATAGTGTTTTTTTTTTAACCATTGTACTAATCCCGAGTATTTCATTCGTTTTTGTCGCGGCTGGAAGAATAGGTAGGGGCAGTTCCTTTCTTCGAATTGATATGCAAATGGGATTCGTATTCAGAGATTACTTCGCTTACAACGGTTGCAAACCAAGGCTATAAACATAGTATTTCCTGCTATTTACCTATGCCTCCAGGTATGGGTAAATACTTTTTCTACCTACATGTATAAAACGTTACAAATTAAACAAAGCACAACTGACTATTAAAAGGATGAACAATTTTCGCCGATTTAGACGTCATTCTGTTTTTTTTCTTTTCCTTTAAATCCGTGAATTCGTTTTTCTCATGGTAAGACTGGTTGAAGCAGTATATAAAATTCAGTATTTTTTTTATCCATACCGTTGAATAAAATTATCTTTAAGGTACCCTCCTCGCACTAATTCATCTCAATTTTCATAAAATTTATGAAAATTGAGATGCAGTAGATCATAAATTCGAGTTGGGTAACGAGACATTGCACCAGCCCTGGTATATATATATATATATATATATATATATATATATATATATATATATATATATATATATATATATATAGATATAGAGAAGATATAGAGAGAGAGAGAGAGAGAGAGATAGGAAAATACGAAGATTTTTTTTTGTCAAAAGTCCGTGAATTTTTTCTCATGGAAAAAGCATTATATAAAATTGGCTATTTTTATCCATAATATTAAATATTCTTTAAGTTACCCCACTCAATGACTATGTCTTAAATTTCATAAATTTTATGAAACAGAGAGTGAATCCATAAAATCAATGGGGGGGGTGGCGTGGCATTGCGCTGTCCCTTAATATATATATATATATATATATATATATATATATATTATAAATTAATTGATTTAAAATAATAATAATTTATAATATTAATGCTCTGTAAATTTACATTGAGCACTATTTTGTAAAAAATAAAAAATATCTATAAGAACACCGGATTATATATCTTACTGTTCTTTCTTTATATATATATATATATATATATATATATATATATATATATATATATATATATATATATATATATATATATATGTGT
>CAHIKZ030000236.1:1517500-1602500 GCA_903632075.3 Acanthosepion pharaonis | reverse complement strand
GTAGATACAAAATAGTTACAAGTGTTTAACCACCAGTCATTTTTCTTTACCACTGTTTAACCAGAGACTTGGAATTACGTCATTTTTCTCTACCACCTCTAAAGCGGCTGTCATGGCTCAAAGGTTTAAAAAAGAAGAAGATTTTTCTTAAAAGTAGAAACATCATAATCTGGAGTGTTTTTTTTATGCCGACAAACACTCCATATTATAATAGTCTTACGACAATATTACAATGTCCGAAGCTAACCAACACTGGGCCTTGTCAGTACGTAGATGGGAGACAACTTGGTAACAACATCTACTATAAGCATGGATTGGCTGGTGGTGTCATAGATGGTCGCCCGCTCCGAATTGTAAATCGGACAGCCGACTCCCAATTACAGTTGTGTTACGCACAAATACTCTTGGGACAGGTACGGACGCGCCTCTTCTCCCTCGGCTATGGGTTAATTAGTAAAACTTATATCGCTAATCCATTACGATCTCCAAAACATAAAATAAAATAGAATATTTAGATTTAGGCATGACATAACCCCATAGATCTTGACTTGTTAAACAGAAACAACCAACCAGCTATATGATATCAAAATGATATATATCAGGTGTAACAGCAAAGTTGTCCAAATCGTGTAACCACATGCGATAATATCCATCCCATAAAATTTTTAATATCTAAAAAACCATTAAACTAAATGATTTCTTTTTTTCCAGGTTTTCAGATAAGACATTCAAGCATCTTGACACCATTTGTCGTAAGAACCACTGAGAAATCCTTTATTCAGTTAGAAAGAGGACATATTAAAATCTTTTTTTTTTATCCCAGCATCATTTTTCCAAATGAGCAATGGTGAGAGGAAAAAGATCATTCAAGTCTTCACTAATAGTACTAACATTCATACTATGGCTTCCATCTTCAAACTCCATTCAAGAACCATCAAGAGAAAGGTGGATAAGTTTTTTTTAAAAAGTGGGGGCAGTAGAGAGGAAAACTTGATCAGGAGGTGACAACAGCAAGAGGGATCATCATTTCCACTTAGAGCTAAATAGATTCTTATTGTTCAAAGTAAAGACTAACGGGGTTATAAAAACCTCGGAGAATTCCAGTAAGATATCTTTAATCATTTCTAAGATACAACAATACAAAGCTTAATCTAACAATTGAACAATTTTGCTGTTACAAGATTTGGATAGCTATGCTGTTCCACTTAGTATATATATATATATATATATATATATATATATATATATATATATATATATATATATGAAGAAAAATATACAGAAAAATACAAACAAAAAACAAAAAATTTTTTTAAAATAATATTTAAATATTATTAAAAAATATTTTAATATTTGGAAATCATCTTCGAATACGTTTTCACAACATCGCCCACGTGACGACGACGTGATCATATTTAAACGGAACGCTGATCTTATATAAAAATTTCAGTTATCTGTTTGGATTAGTTGTGCTCTTATGTCCATCGTCTTTTCGTGTTGAATTTTTATGTTCTAATGTTAATTATGTTTAAATGAAAATGTCCTGAAGATGGTCTAAAATAGACCGAAACGTCCGACGTTGACTTTATATTAACATTAATACATCATAATTGCATATTAAGATTTCTGTTTGTTTTTTTCTGTATATTTTTCTTTATATATATATATATATATATATATATATATATATATATATATGATTATATTTAAGTTTCACCGAAATAGAGGGACCAGTTAGTAGTATTTGCTCTATCTATATAATAAACTCTAATTTTGTATGTATATAGGTTGTTCATGAGAGAGAGCTTAAATGATACATGTTACCCCAAACAATTCAGAAGCATATTGTATCTTAGAACCCTACCAAGTGCAGTGCCAAATCTAATTAAAATTGGACAAGAGGTTCTTGAGCTAAAACTGTTTTTTTTTTCTCTTTTTACGGCGTTTTTAATAGGAAACTCAGTATTTGTTTTCGATACAACATTATTAAATAAATAATTAACATAACATAACATGTATTTATATAATTCGCTACACTGCAATGGAACTTTTTCATGTAAACAAATATCTCGAATGTGTAGCAACTACTTGATAACTGAAGAGGTTATGTGGGTGTGTCTTTGTAAAACTAGCCTGTTTGGCCAGAATATAGGGTCACATGACAAGATGTTAAATAAATAAATAGATGCATGCTGGCTTGCAGCTGCTATATATTTTGAAATAAATGTGAGTATGAAACAAGTATATAATATAATTACTATTTTGAAAAAAATACTGTGAAAATATAAAACTAAGTGCACAAAAAGGAGGCATCCATACTATATTATTCCAATAAATATGAATCTTCCTAAACAGAGGATAGCTATTTTTTAATAGCATTCACCTTTGAAAATTATAATATGGTAAATACGAAAATGGCCGAATTTAATGTGGGGTATCCGACACCGTAGGCTCGGCCCAAAATTTCCCCTAGATCCCGTATAAAAAAAGGATCGGGTAGCTATTTCCCCGAGACGAGAATCTGCCCGACATAGCTACGTCTGGGGATCCTCTCTGCTCAGAGGCAGAGATTTGACCAAGACAGCCGGAAAAGCATCTACAAACTGCAAGATATCTACCATCCACCTCACACGGTCAGATGTAGAATAAGGCCGAATTTAATTTGGGGTATCCGATCCCGTAGGCACGGCCAAAACTTCCCCGCAGGCCCCGTATACTTTGCTCTTTGTCTTAGCCACGTCTGTGGAATCCTCTCTGCCCAGAGGCTAGAGTCTGACAACCACAGTTGGAAACGAATCTCCAAATACAGACTAACATACAGTATTTACTACTGTATATATGTGAATGGAGACTTACCCATTATCGTCCGTAAGTATGCGACAACACATCAGTTGCACTCAAAATCACTATCTTCAAAGAACAAAGCCAACAAAACATGGCATTCACAGAAGAACAAAAACATAACTCATTGAATATTTACTGTCAGAGTTCGTTCCTCAAATATTTGATGACAGTAGCACATGTATGATAAAGTACATTATATACGACAACACCGTCCCGAAGGACTTTAGTGCTGTGTTTTAAGAGCCTTTTTATATCAATATCAGATGGCTTATTGATATTTGAATCAGTTGCACACAAAATCATATCATGAAGGAACACGGCACACAGAAGAGAAAAATATAGGAATTTTTAAGTATTTCATTTCAGTGATGAGTAATCGTCAATATACATCAGATCAGCTAATCAAGATGTTTCAGATGATAACCTGATATATACGAACAGAGTGAATATATATATATATATATATATATATATATATATATATATATATATATATATTTGGTTGATAGATGTGAGTTTGTGACCCTGGGTTTCACGCTTTAGCGATCGTCAGGTGAAACCTAGGGTCACAAACTCACATCTATCCAACCAAATATGTTAGCTCTTTCTCTGATATTGAGCATTATATAATATATATATATATATATATATATATATATATATATATATATATATATATATATATATATATATATTTATATGCACACACTTTTCACACACACACACACACACACACACACACACACACACACACACACACACACATATATATATATGGAGAGAGAGAGACAGATTAACGCACTGGGATAGATAGATAGATAGATATATAGATAGATAGATAGATAGATAGATAGATAGATAGATAGATAGATAGATGAACGAATTAAGATAGATAGATAGATAGATAGATAGATAGATAGATAGATAGATAATGAACGGACTGAGATAGATAGATAGATAGATAGATAGATAGATAGATAGATAGATAGATAATGAACGTACTGAGATAGATAGATAGATAGATAGATAGATAGATAGATAGATAGATAGATAGATAATGAACGGACTGAGATAGATAGATAGATAGATAGATAGATAGATAGATAGATAATGAACGGACTGAGATAGATAGATAGATAGATAGATGAATAGATAGATAGATAGATAGATAGATAATGAACGGACTGAGATAGATAGATAGATAGATAGATAGATAGATAGATAGATAGATGAACGGATTAAGATAGATCGATAGATACGAACAAAGTCAAATAGATATATACTGAGTGAGTGACAGATAGATACGAACAAAACCAACGAAACATGACTTACACCCAAAAACAAAAACAAAAACACAATGAATTTTTGCTGCAAATCCATGTGACTTTTGAGGTTGGTTTTCAGAGACGTGTTCATAAATGCGCGGCTTCCCCTTGCCAAGTGCCAGTCTCATATCATTTTCCCTACCAAATCTGTTGATTTTCCTCGTTTTCATGTCTACCATCCTGGAAAAAGATTGCTCACAAAGATACGCTATAACCGTTAGCATGATTATCTCAAGGTCTTTCTTAGCAATAAAAGGGTACGCTACGATTTGGTGACACGAAAACGCCGAGAGCATCATTGTTTAGAGATGCGGTTGACCTTAGCTCTGCTGAGGTTCAAATGATTCCGTCAAGGTATTCATCATTGACATGACTTGACCCTCGCCGAATCCCTGAGAATAACTCACCAGACCCCTTGGGTTCGATCGAGCTCAGTTTAAGAACCACTGCATACATCTATGTTTCGGATTAAAACTGGAACAATGCTAGGCCTATGTTATTCTGGAATTGTTAATTTATCAATCGTCCTGAAATCTGTTGTTTGTTCCTCGGAGGCTAATATTACTAGAATGGAAAGGCCCTTAGTGTGATATCAGTTTGCAATTCCATTCTAAAAAAAAGCAAAATTTTGGGGCATTAAATCGGTAGTTCTTCTCCTTGTTAGAGGTACCCCGCAATTTTCAAATATGCATTCACCTTATCCTGCTGAAGTTCAATGATTCCAACATTGACAAGTCTTGAGCTCTGTTGAACCCCTGACAATAACCTACCGAAACCCTGGGGGTCGATCGAACCTAGACTAAGAACCTCTGATATAGACACAATGTTTCGACCAAGTACCCTCTGGTCATTATCAGAAACATCTTGATTGGCTAACATGATGTATATTGACAATTACATATCTCTGAAATGAAATACATAAACCCCTGAGAATAACCTACCGAAACCCTGGAGGTCTATCGAACCTAGACTAAGAACCTCTGATATAGACACAATGTTTCGACCAAGTACCCTCTGGTCATTATCAGACACATCTTGATTGGCTAACATGATGTATATTGACAATTACATATCTCTGAAATGAAATACATAAAATTCATTTACATTTTCTTCTATGTGTCATGTTCTTTCAGGATGTGAGCGATCTTGGATCTACAACTTTGTAATCCTTAGTAATTTTTGTATTTTTATCCCTACCATTTCTCAGTCATTGTGCGAAATTTTGTGCCGTCAGTTCAACGATCAATACAAAGTCTGATCAAAATATGTCGGAATTAGAGCTATAAAAAAAATAGAACACTGAATTAAACAGATGTTTTGGATTAAAACTGGAACAATGGTAGGACTATGTCATTCTGGAATTGCTAATTTATTAATCGTTCTGAAATCTGAAGTTTGATAATTTAACATCTATTATTGAAAACTATTTATATATATATATTCATAGTAAAAATATCAACAATACATTTTCATAGTAAAAAAATATCAGCAATACATTTTCCTAGTAAAAATATCAACACTACATTTTCAAAGTAAAAAAAAAATATCAGAAATACATTTTCAAAGTAAAAAAATATTAGCAATACATTTTCCTAGTAAAAATATCAACACTACGTTTTCAAAGTAAAAAAAAATATAAGAAATACATTTTCAAAGTAAAAAAAAATATAAGAAATACATTTTCAAAGTAAAAAAAAATATAAGAAATACATTTTCAAAGTAAAAAAAAATATAAGAAATACATTTTCAAAGTAAAAAAATATTAGCAATACATTTAAAAAATATAAACAATACATTTTCATATAAAAAATATTAGCAATACATTTTCAAAGTCAAAAATATCAGCAATACATTTTCAAACTAAAAATAAAATTCAACAATACATTTTCAAAGTAAAAAAAAAATATTAGCAATACATTTTCCTAGTAAAAATATCAACAATACATTTTCAAAGTAAAAAAAAAAATATTAGCAATACATTTTCCTAGTAAAAAATATCAACAATACATTTTGATAGTAAAAACAATATTAGCAATACATTTTCAAAGTAAAAAGAAAATGGTCAGAAATACATTTTTAAACAAAGTTTACCAAAGCTCACAAGAAAATTAAATTTCATCATGAAATGCACCATAAGGAGTTGATATGTCGTAAATCAAACCAAACGAAACCAAATCAAACTTTAGGACATTCGTCAACTTCTATGACTAAAATGGATAGCTTATGTAAATCGAAGAGAAAATAATGGCAGAATTAAGATGTTGATATTCCACACGATTTCAAACAAAATGTTAGGAAGGAAACCTCCACCAATACTGGAAATAGAGATACCAACTAATAAACTTGTAAAACTTATTTTCTTAAGAAAATATTTCAAGAGGAAGATTATATAAATTCCAGTCGGAAGTGGCACGGTCAGTGCAAGCCGAATATTTCCTTATAAGGAAGACGCTAATATTTCCATCACCTTTATCGGCATTTCTATTTCTCTTAATCATTTAAACCCAAGCAAGGCAATAAAGCCACCAGGACGCAAGGGTTTACCGAGCGTTAGAAAATATGAGAAAATATACTATTAAGGAGAAAAGATAATAAAAAAGAATTAAGAACACAGAAGATATAGACTGACCTTGCATTTCAATTTTTGAGAATCAAAGGCAATAAAGCCACTAAGACGCAAAGGTTACTACATGTTAGAGAATATGAGAAAAACTACTATTAACGAGAGAGGACAATAAAAGAAAAAGCATTAAGAAGACAGAAGATAAAGACTGACCTTGAATTTCGATTTTTGAGAATCAAAGGCAATAAAGCCACTAAGACGCAAAGGTTACTACATGTTAGAGAATATGAGAAAAACTACCATAAAGGAGAGAGGACAATAAAAGAACAGAGATTAAGAAAACAGAAGATAACGATTGGCATTACATTTATATTTTTGAAGTTCAAAGTTATTTGGAAAGCATCGAACTGGAAGAGAGTTCCACAAGCGAGAATTGCGAGAAAAGAGAATGTTATAATAGAACTGTTTTTTTATTTTTATTTTTGTTAAACTTTTTTTTAAACATTACACTAAGCCAAGATGTTTTTTTTATGCGAAACGTAGCTTTGTTATCATTTAATAATTGTATATTATAATTTTGTCCCAAAGGTACCGATATTAAAAACCTTGTGAGGTTTAAACACATGACTTTGTGGCAAGGAACTGGGAGGCTGTTTCGCTAGTCATTGCTCTTGCCTAGGTGCCCCCGTTTTTTTTCTTTATTAGTTAGTTATTTGTTTTATTTTTGCCCTCATTCTTTCAGAACAATCTCTCACTCAGCGCTTTAACTATATGTTGAAAGGTGCTGAAAGGAATCTAGCCCCAGTAGACAAGATTCAGTCGAGATGCGGCCGCTGGATCACGGCTTTGTGCAGTCGGATATCTTTTCTCGTCTTAGTGTTTTCAAACAAAGACCGATTTATTTAACCGCCCGGTTTTATTAACAGCGAGTTCGCATCGCATGACAAAAACTGACTAAATAAAATAAAATAAAATAAAAATAAAAACTCTACAATCATTAACAATGTTGAAAGCAACGATTGTCTACATTCCGACCGATTTAATCCGCTGATACAAAAATTTCCTGGTCCGGTATTTTTTTTATTATTTAGTAGTCGTTAATTTTTTTAACGGCTATAAGGGTAGCGAAACATGTTGTTTCCATAGTAGCAGACAGCAGCAGAGTGTTTTTGTAATACGGTCTTCTTCATCTCTATCTATAAAAGGCAGGATGCGCGTGTGTGTGTGTAACGAATGCACGGCCGCAATTTTCGACGAATTTGCACCTTACATGCACATGCTTCAAGTTAGCGGGAAGACCAAGACCGACTTTGCATTTCCCAACTACCATCGATAGTGGAAATAATCGATTTTTTCATGCTTCTGCGGCAATTTTCATGTAGTTTGCGGCCATGTTCTACTGGCCAGAAAGAGAGAGAGAGAGCTAATAGCTGGCTGCCACGAATAGGCAGGAATATTATATTGTCCAGTGTGAGAGCCAACAGCTGACTGACACGAATGTTAACTAGCATGCTAGCATGCAAAAAAATCGATAGCTGCATTTGTCACAAGTGGGAAAAATTTAAATCTGCATGGCACTTTACTCCAATTGGCTCATTCGCTTGCTTAAACTCAGCGTTGATTCTGATTCCGTAGAACTAGATTGGGTGTGAAAAAGTATTTGTTGTTAACATTCTTTTTTCATTCGGTTTTTCCAGTTACGAGTTCTTTTTTTTAAAGCTGATCGTTTTGTGTTCATTTTGTTTAGTTCTTTTTTTTATAACAGATTTAATGTTTATTATAGAGCTTAGAAAAATTCCTAGTGTGAGATAGGCAAGAAGTAAGGCATGTAGCAACATCAGCCCGGCAAAGGGCACTCCATTCAAGGCAAGGAAGGGCAAAAATATTTTAAGTCAAGTGATAGCGATTGCTGTATGAAAACATACGATTTTTGAATCAAGCACGGGCAACGCCGGGCTATGGTGCTAGTTTCTTATATATAGCTCCATATTTATCCACTTAAGATATTATGAATATATTAATTTTTGCTTATATGTCTATTTTAGCGTTTGAATTTCAAGAAACCATAAAAACCTGTTTCGGAAGCATTAACGATTTCTTTACTTTAATTATTGTCCTAACTTTGATAGCCGTTGTATACTCATTTTCTTCCTAACCAGAGACTTAAGGTCAGAAATGCCAGTCTATATCTCTGAGGTAAAGACGTTGGTTATATCCAGTGACTAGACCCAAAGAGTTGTGAGTTCGATACCAGGCTACAGAAATGGTTTACCAAAAAAAAAAAAAAACTGGGATAGTTGAAAATAACTGAGACATCCGGAAGAGGCATGGCACGTGGAACGAGAACAATCTAACCCAAGGAACGCAATAAAATGTTCGGTTCAAAATTCCAATCCCCCGAAGAAGGCAGGAGCGTATAACGACCGAAACGTTGTGAATATGGCAATAAAGATGAGGATAACAGTCCGAATAATGGAAATAATGTAAATAGTTAGACATGGCACCATGTCATTTTTCCATTGGAGATTTTTGTAAAAAGAAATATAAATAAAAATAAAACATCCCAAGTGCGCACACAGCGTAATTAATGAAGCCCTACCTAATCTATGAGTTCTAACTGAGAACAGATATTTGTATTTTTCTAAGGCATGGCCTACCAGAGATTTTCTTCAATGAGTCTCTCAGAACGTTTTCTGATAAACCCGATGTTGTGTATGATACACCTAATTTACATAAGCGGACTACCGACCATATAAATATGGGTTGGTACCGGAAGACGGGGAAGATAGTAGAGATTAAGAAATTGAATCCAGAGACTCTGCCCGACTGCGATTTAGTCAACCCATTATGCAGGAACAGTCTTCCCAAGAATATACCAAACTAACTGTAAATATTGTGTACCTATTCTTTGTTTCAATACATTTTGTTAACGTACATTTTGTGTTGTATTATTCCATGCTTATTTAAGCTTCAACACCCGAGGGCTCCAGTTTTTAGGGAATATTTTTCAAAGATACATTATAGTCTGCAGGAAATGCCATGACAGCAAGAAAGCCTGTCATTATGGTTTTTGATCACTATTTCTGGGTTTTGGTGGTGTTCATACCATTTTCTTGCAGATTAATTCCGGAAAATCAAACAATGCTGATATTGGCGCAGCTTGTCATGCCGAGTTTTATTTTTAGTGGATGCTAACACTGTGCAACCTGATAGAAGATGTTCACGATTCAACACAGAATCTGCAGATCGAGTTAATTTTTCAGTTTGTATGTTTGGTAATTTCTAGTTAGCAAGCATTGGTCTTATGCAGCAAGAATATAACGTTCGTTTTTAGAGTATTGACCAAGAAGACGTTTATCGTGTAACTGTTTCTACGTTTGGTCAACTAAACTGGCTTTTAACTTCTTTTTAGGTTCATTGCCTCTGCAGTTCGTATGGTTTATTTGCACTTCTTCACCCACTTGAAATTTCCTTTTGAATTTGTTGACGTCCTTAATTGCCAAATAAAGTTCCTTTTTTCCTAATACAGTCTTTGTAGTTTCTAGATATTATTTAAAACAGATTTTCGTTGTTTTGTAAGACAGTTCTAGTGGAAATAATCCTCTGCCTCTTTCGGATCTGAACAAATACAAAGGGTCAGCATCAAACTTAGGATGATGTATGCAATGTTAAATTAGAAGCTTTTTTCGTTTTGACATCAATTTGCTTAATGTTACCTATTGTCCAATTAAGGATGTTGAAATTGTATTCCAACACAGGGTCAGTCAAAGTCAAATATTCTGCTTTGTGAATTCAAATCGGTGTATATATACCCACCTGTAGAATTAGTTTGTTGCTTTCTACTTCATTTGGATATGTTGCATCCCATCTCCTTCGCTGATTTCAAGTTATTTATAAACTTCTAGTCTTTTAATCTTTGTGACCGAATAAACTTTATAATTAACGGGCAAGTGTATCTGAGTAGACATTTCTACGGTTTTAAGCAGTGAAATTAATTTATCACAACACTTTAACTTACCTGAATAAGGCTAGCGTACACAACGGCCGAAACATTGCTATAATAACAACAAATATGAGGACATTAGTTGTTAATGATAAAAATAATGAAAATAATGTCTACCGGCCAAGCGATCGAAAATCTTACATATACATTTTTTTTGTTTTTAGACATTAATTTAATTGATAAAAATATAAATAAAAAACTAAGAAGATGCCTAGTTATATGTGTACCTACTATAGATGACGAATGTTGTAATAAAATAGAAATATTCAATGAATATCTACCCGCCTAGCTCTCAAAAGTCTTGATCTTTTAGCCTGTAGTCAGATAGTTACACACTGAATATAAACATTTTAATAATAAGAAAAATGTCATATTTTTAAAAAGAATCGTTAATTTTATATATATATATATATATATATATATATATATATATATATATATATATATATAATAAAAAAAAAGGCTTAAACACTAATATTCCATGGTCATAATTTATTCCATTGGAATCGTAAATACGATCCAAATCATCAGACCTACAAATTCAAAATGAAAACAGAAAAAACAACTCGGAAATCAAAACAGAATTTAGAGAAAGTGTAAGTATGAGGAGGAGTGACATGAAACCTTAACAGAGAGAGTTTTTGGAGATGTGGGTGGGGGATGGATTTAAAAGAGAGAGAAAGAAAGTCGACGGATGTCTAATACATAAAGATACATATCGTGGTGACATATACACACCACAGAAAAAAAAAAAGAAGAAAGGGTGGGGGAGAGAGATGGGACGAAGGAAAATAAAATTGTGTTTACTTAAAGGGCCGCTTTGTAATTGGGAAAATTAGTATAGACTACAGGTTATGAATCAAATATAAATATATGAAGATGAATATAACGATTGTCTCATTTCGCAAGGACCAAATATTTCTATGTTCAAAAACACATACTAATACACACACAAAAAAAAACCTATACATGTAGGTACATACACTTAGGCATGTACTCACACACACACCCAGACATACGTGTACATACACATGCACATACATACACATACACACACACACACACACACATATATATATATATATATATACAAATATATATATATATATAAAAACCTAAAAATATATTCACATATCCACACATACACATATTCATCTATATTCATATACACACACTTTTCACATACATATACACGCATACATATGCCCCATGTATACATTCATACATACATACTTATACATACACATACACATACATATACATATACATACATACACACATACATATATATATATACCTATACATATATATATATACATATACATACATATATATATATACACACACATATACCCATACATCCACGCACATACACATACACACATACATATACACACATACACACACACACATATATACACACATACATACATATACACACACATATACACATACATATACACATGCAAATACATACACACCCTTACATATGTATATATATACACATACAAATACATACACACCCTTACACATGTATACATATACACATGCAAATACATACACACCCTTACACATGTATATACATACACATGCAAATACATACACACACATAAACATGTATACACATAAGTACACATACACACCTATACATATACATACATAAACACCTCCATACGTACATATATACACACTTATATACATACACACATATACCCATACATACATATACATACAAATATACACACATATACACACACACAGAGATATACACATATGTACATATATATAAAAAAAAGTTAAAATCTAAATAAGTGACGATTCAAATATTTGCGCGTGTATGAAAAAAAAATAAAAAAATAAAATAAAATTTATATATATATATATATACATATATATATATCTACATACATATACATGCACATACATACACATACATATACATACATATACATACATGCACACACATACACAAACATATATACATATAAATACATAGCGCATCACATAAACGTGCACAAAGTTACATTTAGAGATAAACATAATAGTCATACAATTAAAATGTCATGCCCGATGTTATAGGACCGAGATGGAGCCGACATAAGTGACAACATGTTACACAACGGTGTTCAAGTTTTGAAACGTTTCTTATGTCTACATTTAGAGAATATCTCATTCCGAAGATTCAGCAGCTCATCTCGATTTTTATCTTTGATAATGAAGATTTTTTCCGCCATGCATAGATCACACCGATCGCGGAAGTTATTAGTTGTTCTGGCTCTAGATAGGAATCTCCATTTCAAAATTGGGTTTAATCCCGTATCCACCAGTTCCCAGTAGTGTTTGGATAAGGAAGTCTGTCTACTGAGGCATCTATATCTAAATGAGCGTCTATGGTTGTATAAACGCTGCTTCCAATCACCGGCGGATATACCTATGTATCTTTTTTTCTCGTTTATATTTCCCTCAGGAAAGATAGTTGCCTCGTATACTACATTTTCAGATTTGCATTTACCCCCCGATTGGACAATGGTCTTTATTCCTACAATTGCAGGTAGGGTTACTAGATTGAGTTCCATTACCGTGGTAGTTTCTAAGTATTCTGCAATTATGGGAAGATATGATTTTCTCTATATTTCTAACGCATGAGTAACTAATTTTTAGAGTTTTCCTATTGAAAATTTTACGTAGTGGATGCTTACTGTGGAAATGTTTATCAATTAATTTCAGAAAGAAACTTCCTATATCAATGTTAGAGAGTCTGCAATATGGTGGGTTGAACCATATTACCTTCTTTTTCCTGTTCTTAGTTTTGCCCTTATTCTGATTTACAAGTTCACCATTAAAGCTTAATTCTTGTCTAAAACCACTATTTTTTAAGGCCTGATTGTATATAAACTTATTATCATTAAATATTTTCTGGCTAGAAGATAGCTTATTTATTCTCGTATTCACAGTTTTGGGGATGTGATCTATCACATGTTTAGGGTGGTTAGAGTGGACGTTGATGTATAGGGGTGTTTGATCAACTTTATGGAAGGGTTTAAAAGTATTATTCGATAGATTGAGTGTAATATCTAAAAAGTTGACTATTTTCAGGTTGGAAGATATTTCAATTTTAAGGTCTAAGTATTTGAAGGCCCTAATAATCTTCTTATGTAAGCTGGAAGTTAAGGGACCATTGCTATTTGGGACAATGATTAAGCCGTCATCTCTATAAATTCCGACTTGGTTAAGGTCAACTATTCTACTCAAGGTGTCAAGAATATATATGCTCACCAGATCTGCAATTTGGGCAGAATCAAAGGCACCCATAGGTACATCGAAATTACCATTATTCTTTTTTACCCAAGTAGCGTCATTGTATGTAAGTATTGATCTTCTAGACGCTAAAATAATGTCCAGATCAATATCCGTTATTTTGGTAAATCCTTTGGCTAAATTGAGGCTATTAATAGTTCCTCCGAAATAGAAGGGTAAAAATCCAAGATGTCAAATTGGATGAAAGTGGCTTTATTCTTGTTAGTGATATTTCGGAACCATTTAATCGTCTCCGCCGAGTCCTTCCAAAGGTTAGCATGATATTTATTCAGGACACAAGATGTTATTTCCTTTAAGATACTCTTGGAAATTAATCCAATATATATATATATAAAGAAATATTGTTTTAAGGTGTGCTATATTTCTGTGATAAGTGTGCTCTCTCTCTCTTTCTCTCTATCTATCTATCTATCTATCTATCTATCTATCTATCTATCTATATATATATATATATAAAACTTATATATATATATATATATATAAGTGTATAAACATATTTATGGGATAAATTTCTCAATATAAGTGCTCTCTCTTTCTCTCTCTCTCTATATATATATATAAAAAGAAATATTGTTTTAAGGTGTGGTATATTTATGAGATAAAGTGCTCAATATGTGTGCTCTCTTTCTCTCTCTCTCTCTCTCTATATATATATATATATATATATATATATATATATATATATAAAGTTATATATATATATAAGTGTATAAATATATTTATGGGATAAATTTCTCAATATGTGCTCTCTCTTTCTTTCTTTCTCTCTCTCTCTCTCTCTCTCTCTATATATATATATATATATATATATATATAGATAGATAGATAGATAGATAGATAGACAGTAAAGAAAGCCTTATGCCGGTATTTGAGCGATACGTTACACGAAAGCCACCCGCAATATATGTATGACCCTAGCAGGACTAAAAAGTAACATCCGAGTTGCCCGTATTTGAGTGATGCGTTTTGCATTGATAATTCTGCAGTAGAAATATCACCCTATCTTACTTAGTTTTTTTACAGATCTGGCACGTGTGCCTAAAGCTTGCCATATCAGCTCACTAGTTGAACAGTCACAAGTTATCCACCGTTTTAGGCTGAAAATGCGCTTAGATTAGATGAGGTTCGTTACCTAACCCCTAGCTCATTTTTCTTATCTCAAAACTTGCTATATATATATATATATATATATATATATATATATATATATATATATATATATCATGAATCATTCATACGAAAAACAAATATAGAGGCTAATGATTTAAATGGCGAGAATACATCGTCGCAAACAATATAATAAGATACATCAACCCCGAACCTGTATATGAATGATATGATCCCCGTTTATAAATTCCAGTAGCATAAGGTCTTTTTAATTTTTTACAAGCTTTCGTCTGTTCCTAAAGACATCATCAGGTATGGAAGTAGATTTTGTACTTGTTTGTACTTCTCAGTAATGTCACACTTATTATCCGAGAGTTTCACGTTGGATAAGTTATTTTAATTTCAGTTAAAAGGTGCAAATATAATTTATAAATTCATGAATCATTCTTACAAAAAACAAATCTAGAGGTTACTGACATTACTGTAATTATTGAACAATATAGTTCATGCCATATTCACGGAAAATCTACCAGTAAAAAAGAATTGTCTTATTGCTATATTTGTACGAAACCTTAAAATTTAAAATCAAACTCAGCGTTGCGACCGCACGTTCCAAAACAATAACACATTTGTTATAGCATCTTTTCGGATTACATCTTTATTTTCGTTGTCCTCTTATTACCGAGAAGTAAAAACAAGAACAAAATCTACTTGCATACCTGATGATGTCTCTAAGAACAGACGACAGCTTGTAAAAAATTAAAAAGACCTTATGCAACTGGAATTTATAAACGGGGATCATATCATTCATATACAGGTTTGGGGTTGGTGTATCTTATTTATATTGTTTGCGACGAAGTATTCTCGCCATTTAAATCATTAAGCTCTATATTTGTTTTTTGTATGAATGATTCATGAATTTATAAATTATATTTGCACTTTTAATTGAAATATATATATATATATATATATATATATATATATATATATATATATATATATATATATTATTTCCTTAGGGGTACAGAATTTTATTATGGAAAAAAGACCAAAAAAAAAAACAGCAAGATGAGCTTTACCATTCATGACTGAAAAAAAATGATCCACCCGACCGTTTTCGCCCTCACTTAACAGAGCTGAAATGGAGGGAAGTCTAAATATTACAATATAAAATATAAAAGATAAGAAGCATATAATGAAATAAAGGCTAAACAATCAAATGAAAATAATGTCAAGCCCTAACAGACATTCCCGCTGTTTACAGAGGGAGGGCTATCTATGACCTAACATAGATCGTTTCCAATGCCTTCAAATATAAATAAGAATGAGCATGACTAAGGATGGAGGAAGAGTCCAAGCTGAAATTGCTGACACAGCTTATATATATATATATATATATATATATATATATATATATATATATATATATATATATATATTATCTAATTCTATTCCAGAACGATTTTAGGAACATTCATGACAATGTGTTAAAATCCCTGCTGTGACTCTTTTCCGCTTTTTAGGCGTTCATCAATTTAAATTTTGCCTGATGGATTTTTTTTACGGCTTATCAACCTTTCTTTGTTTACCTGCCAAATTCACCTTGCTAGTATGCTCATCGTGAAACCACTTTTGCATGCTCCATTTATGACAACTCTGGCGAAATTTAATAAGCATAAATATATATATATATATATATATATATATATATATATATATATATATATATTCGTGTTTGCAGTTTTTATTTCTTTCGTTGTTGTTGTTTTTTTAACGACACATAATCGAATGAGTAATTTTTGACGCTTTCATTTCTCTTATAATTTCCAAACAAAGAACTGACATCTAATAGCCTCCTTTCCAGGTGTTTTTCAAAATTATTTTTAAGGTTTAATTTAATTGCCTTTTTTAAGAACACCCCCCCAAAAAAACGTTTTAAAACAAACGTTTGTTTTGTGTAAAAAGTTTGATAACAAACTGAATTATTAGTGAATATTTCCAGTTACAAACATTTTAATCTCATTTGGCCAAGTTTTAGATGCCTATTCATAGGCTGATATATTTTCAAAACATTTTTTTAAGCCGGAGAAAAGGGAATAAAAGTATACATTATCAAGTAAATAAGCGATAAAACCCCGACAATTCACAGTACACGCTCTGCAAGACACATGTAAATCGCATTAGGCTTTTCAAGCACCATATTTGGAGCAAAGAGCAAAGGTAGTGACATTCTTTGTTTATGCCTTTATAAAACAATAGAGGGACACGTGTTTTAGTCTTCACATGGTTGGTGAATATCCAGTTTCTAGCCTCGTTCTCATTAAACACTGCTATGCTTTTTTTACAAGAATCATTTTAGTCCTACCAAGACGATAAAGCCACTAAAACGCAGGGGGTGTGAAAAAATCTGAGAGAAAAATATACTATTAAGGAGAAAGGACATTTAAGTACAGGAATTGCAAAGACACAAGACGAAATATCAACAGAAATATATATATATATATATATATATATATATATATATATATATATATATATGACTCTCCCCGTCGATTTCGACGTATGAGGGTCAAGCAGATTAGTTCCTAAGAAACCGGCAGCAGCACATAAGATTTGATTATAGTGGTGAAGGTTTTGTGCATGACCATCCCCACTACTTGAAGGGCCGAATACAGAGACCTGGTGCACAACGTGCCACAGGGTTCCCAAACGACCCTCTGAAGGTTTTGAATTCAGAGTTGTCCTTCTCCTAGACCAGTTGCCATCCAAGGCAAGAACCCATTCTGTCCTGCTATTTACCCATAGATGGAGGGAGAAGATTATTCACACCTTTCCCAAGGTTATTAGCACGTAAGTGAATGTAACTGGATTCGACTGGAATTCGAACTCGGCTCTTGGATTCCTCAATGCAAGCCGCTACCCATTACTCCACCGCATATGCTAAACGACAATGCTTTCGTCACTATGTGTGTCGATTACGCGTCTGTACAGCACAAAAGTGGGTTCGAATCGCATGTAGACATGTTTTCCAACAGTGGCTAAATCTCCCCCCTCCAGCCCAAAAGGATTATTCCTGACAGATTGGCAAAGGAGGAGAAGGGTCCCCCTCCCCGTCGTAATAGTAATAGAAGCTGGTGTTGTAGTATCTGATCCTCCCTTGCATCCCCCCTCCAACTTTGCGTGACATCTGTTACATAGCGATGGTATGACAGGCTATGATTAGCTTAGACAAGCTATGACCAGCTTAAACGAGCTTAGGCAATCTAAGACCAGCGACCCGAGTGGAATCACTCGGGTCCCCCACGTTAAAAACCGACCTTGCGTTGTTAACTTAAATCTCTGATATGTTTGCCAACACTAGTTTCATCCGGGTTTTCCCGTTAGCAACAGGATAGTTTCGCATGTTTAGATTTGTTTTTCTTTAATCGCTATCATCTATGCAAGGCAGCAAAGCCACTAAGACACAAGGATTTACAGGGCGTGGAAGAATTAGGAACAGAAACATCAATATTGAACGGGAAGAGAAAAGAGTAGTCAGGAGGACAGTAGATAGCGATTGACATTGCATTTCAATTTTTTTTCAGATTAAAGTTGACTGGAAACCATGGAGCCGGAAGGAAGTTGCACAAGCGAGAAGTGCGAGAAAAGAAACTGTTAACATAGAACTTACGGTTATTTCTTGTCAGTTCCACTGTAAATTGATGAGATCTCGCCGCCAGTCTAGTATTGCGCTTAAATTCATGGAGTCAAGGTACCGTAGCGAAGAGCTCATTCGAACAATACTGGCTACACGACAACTGGTCACGCTCCAGTTCTTTGCAAGATGCCTGATGCACATAAAAGCCGGGGAAACCAGCAGTCGGCAGTTGACGAGACACGGTATATTGCGATGTCGGTTACGTGGTCAGTTTTTGTTCCTCAGGTTGTGATTTCCGAGGCAATGTTATTCTTGTTATCCCCCGTCTACTTACCCTCTCTACATATTCCAGCCACAGATGTTTGGCGAGCTATCGGTTAGGTTCTTCCCCCTACTTCAACATACTCTTGCCATACTTTACAACAGAAGGTTTAGCAATAAAAAAACGATATGGGAGCCATTAATATAAAAAGAAAGAGAAGTGACAGCAAAGCTTCAACAATAGCAGCAGCTCAGTAGAAAGCCCTAGTGAATACTGTCAATCATGAAAAGTAGCAGATAATACGTGTTGATACCACCTAGTTTTAAAGGAATTCTTAGTACAGCCTATATATATTTTTTTTACCGTTCGATTTTCTCAAGATTAAATAGTACTTAAGTAAACAAGCGAATCAGCTTTTTCTAATAGTTTCATTAATTTTGTAAACTAAGTTAACAATATTATTATTTATGTTTCTATAATTTTTAGTTAAGTATTTTTCTATGATAATCTTTACGTGTAATTTTATAGAAGTTGGCTGTTTTGTCTGATTTGACAAAAGCTTTGTCAGACGAATTAATATCCTTTACAACTTGAAAATTAATATGCTTTCCACCTCTGAAAATGATCTTTATGTTTATGGAAAGAGATACAGTTAATTATTTCCAATAAATCATTTTCAAGACCATATAACCATTCGATGACTATTGCAGTTTATAACCGTTTAAAACGCTAAAGTTCTGGTTCTTTCGAAAAATTGTAATTATGAAGTACTATTTCATCTAGAGAAACTCCAAGGGTTAAAAAAATTTATATCGGCAGTACCAAAAATTCCTTTAAAACTAGGTGATATCAACACATATTATCTTTTAAAAACAATGCGTACTGTAATAGAGCGTCCCTTTCTAAATATTTTTGTTACTTAAAAGAAGTCCCGAAATGTGACGTCATTTATCCCGATTAAACTGAAGTTTTACATGTAATTTAATTTATTAACAGATTATTATTGTTTAACTAAAAGCATTATAACATATCACAAATATCCATATTGTGGAAAAAGAAATTTTCGACAATATTCGCATTCATGTACGTGTAGTTATGGATAATATTATAAATTAATTACTAATTTTTGAATTAATAACTAATTGCGATCAGTTGTAAATATTAATACTATCTGCTGATGTGTTAAATTTCAGAATAATACAATAATAAAAAATTTAAATTTCATCTCGCTGATAGATATCGCGATCTGTTAATAAAAAAATTAGATACACTGACCTTGTGCCTATTATTCAACTGAACATGTTTGAATATATATATATATATATATATGTGTGTGTGTGTGTGTGTATTTGTGAAAATATATATATATATATATATAGCTTTAAGGTATACTATATTTATTGGTTAAAGTGCTCAATATCAGAATAGAGTAAAATGTAAAATAATAGAGTAATAATGCAAATATAAATGTGAACATTGAAGACAATACCCAGAGGCGACAGTCTCTTTCATGCTAAATGCAATCGTCAGGCTATGTTGGTTGTGTTTTTGCTCGACTATTTATATATACAGATCAGTGGTGCATTGTGAGTAGTTTATTGTATTGCATTTTAGGTAGTCTATTTTATTATATTAACGGTTATATTGGTGAGAATTAACGGTTTTGTTTGGAGTTATTCTGGACCTAGTGAGTGGGAATAATTGTGGATCCGGATGCAGGATTTTTGGCTACTTGCTGTGGTGTTGGTTAACTTTTTTATTTATTATTTTATTGATGTTTGTCATTACTACGTTGTGTTATCTGTGCGTACGTGGTTTGATAATTTGTTTATTATTTACTTAGATTATATACTTATTTATTTGTTTCGAATAATTTATTTTAATTATTGTTGTTTATTTATTTTAATTTATTTGCCTATTTTTGTTTATTCTTCTTCGATTTTTAAGTAACGTAGCAAAAAATTGTTTTCGTGTCTGTATTTTGAGATGAGTTCTCATCGCTTATTTAGTAATTTGTTTTGCTCTGGTAAGGTAATTAGAGCTACTTTTTTTCCTTCGGGAATAGTTTACAGTTTTTGGATTGATTGTTGTAGGCTGATGTTCTTGTCTTTATTTTCCATGATATATCTGGGGTGATTTTATTTTATTTTTAATATCCCAGATATATTTAGAAAGCATTGTTGAAATAACTAGATGTAACCGGAAGTTCTATTCTCATAGTTTTTTCTCTCATCCTTTTCGCCTGTGGGACTCTCTTTTGGCCTTCAAATATTTAAATGCAGTCTCAATCGCCATTTTCTGTCTCCCGGGAACCTGTACTTTTATTGTCCTTTTCTCTTCACGAGCTTCTCATTTTCTTTCAATTTAATTGTGTTATCGCCTAACTTTGAGGTGAAACAATTTAAAAAAAAAAAAGTTTAGGTGTAGAATCCCTAGACAAAATTATAAGACATTAAATTTTTTATTTACTCAATTTACATATGTTTTGTTGTTTGGTCACTGGTAAACATAGACCAACAGATACAGGAATCGAGGTTTGGAGCATAATTTTCTGTTAACTACATTTATATCGAAAAGTGATATTTGCTGCATATGAGGCAAAAAACGAGTAATGGAACGTTAAATTTAACGTATGAAAGTAAATGAGTGCGTTTTAATTATAATCCACAGAACAATTTTCTTACACTTAGAAGATTTACATTGCTTACATATTTGGGAAGTTACAATAACAAACAAAATTAATTTTGTCTTGGACTTTTTCGTCTGCGACAAAAAAGCAGGAAAATATGACAAAAAGTGATGTTATTTCGACGGAATTTTGTGTTTTAAGGTCCCCAAATCCAAATGATATAAATCATTTTTTAAAAAGAGTGTCAAGAGAAGGTTTCACGCATAACTTTCATTTCAACGAGATTCCAATATCTGGAATGTTTCATTTTTTCAGATTTTTTTTGCTCCTAGCAAAAATAAATAGGTATTGTATAAAAAATAATTATCCAGAAATCATCTAAAAGTAAATAATTAAATATGTACCAGTTTTGGTTCACTTCAAACGATCATAAATCAAGAAATAGTTAGAGTTAAAACAAATTGGACCAGTTCTTTACTTCGAACACTCTCTCCGTCCTGGATATGACGATAAACCGCATCCGCTCCCTGGGTAAAACGATAAACTACGTCCAACAGCAAGACCTCTGATCAGGAGGTTTTGAGGAGCGTTGAACCACCTCTTAATTGCTGGTGTTCCCATGTCCACCCTGACCCGAGGTGATAGCACCTGTTAGGGTCCCAGCTATGGCCAAACTGGGTAAAAATATTATGAAAGTGTAAAAATAGCTTTTAATACCAGAAATACTTTGTAAAATATTATTACCAGCAATAAACTTTTGAAGAAAATAAATATTATCAGCAATACATTTATTTAAAAAATATTACTAGCAATATTTTTTCAAAAAAAATTATTACCAGCAATAAGTTTTTGAAAAAAAATACCAGCAATACATTTTGAAAAAGAATTATTACCAGCAATACATTTTTGAAGGGTAAAAATATTACCAGAAATAGACTTTTGGAAAAGAATTATTACCAACAATACATTTTTGAAGGAAAAAATATTACCAGAAATAGATTTTTGAAAGAAAAAATATTACCAGAAATAGATTTTTGAAGGAAAAAATATTACCAGAAATAGATTTTTGAAAAAGAATTATTGCCAACAATACACTTTTGAAAGAAAAAATATTACCAGAAATAGATTTTTGAAGGGTAAAAATATTACCAGAAATGGATTTTTGAAGGGTAAAAATATTACCAGAAATAGATTTTTCAAAGAAAAAAATATTACCAGAAATAGATTTTTGAAAAAGAATTATTACCAACAATACACTTTTGAAGGGAAAAATATTACCAGAAATAGATTTTTGAAGGGGAAAAATATTACCAGAAATACATTTTTGAAGGAAAAAAATATTACCAGAAATAGATTTTTGAGGGAAAAAAATATTACCAGAAATAGATTTTTGAAAAAGAATTATTACCAACAATACACTTTTGAAAGAAAAAATATTACCAGAAATAGATTTTTGAAAGAAAAAAATATTACTAGAAATAGATTTTGGAAGGGGAAAAATATTACCAGAAATGGATTTTTGAAAAAGAATTATTATCAGCAATACATTTTTGAAGGGAAAAATATTACCAGAAATAGATTTTTGAAAGAAAAAAATATTACCAGAAATAGATTTTTGAAAAAGAATTATTACCAACAATACACTTTTGAAGGAAAAAATATTACTAGAAATAGATTTTTGAAGGAAAAAAATATTACCAGAAATAGATTTTTGAAGGGGAAAAATATTACCAGAAATGGATTTTTGAAAAAGAATTATTAAAAGCAATACATTTTTGAAGGTAAAAATATTACCAGAAATAGATTTTTGAAAGAAAAAAATATTACCAGAAATAGATTTTTGAAAAAGAATTATTACCAACAATACACATTTGAAGGGAAAAATATTACCAGAAATAGATTTTTGAAGGGGAAAAATATTACCAGAAATAGATTTTTGAAGGGGAAAAATATTACCAGAAATGGATTTTTGAAAAAGAATTATTATCAGCAATACATTTTTGAAGGGAAAAATATTACCAGAAATAGATTTTTGAAAGAAAAAAATATTACCAGAAATAGATTTTTGAAAAAGAATTATTACCAACAATACACTTTTGAAGGAAAAAATATCACTAGAAATAGATTTTTGAAGGAAAAAAATATTACCAGAAATAGATTTTTGAAGGAAAAAAATATTACCAGAAATAGATTTTTGAAAAAGAATTATTATCAACAATACACTTTTGAAAGAAAAAAATATTACCAGAAATAGATTTTTGAAGGAAAAAAGTATTACCAGAAATAGATTTTTGAAGGAAAACATATTACCAGTAATAGATTTTTGACAAAACAAAATATTACCAGGAAAAAAAATTGTCGGCATTAAATAACACATTGTGGTTGATATGCCGTAAATCAAACCAAACCAAAGCAAATCTAAGTCTGTCTACTTTAGATCAGACATAACACTTGCTAAATTTTCCAGAAAAAAATTCCATTTGCGATTTCATTATATGAAAACTGTTAGCAAAAAAAAAAAAAAAAATTACGACTACATTAAGCCAATTCAATAATAGAATAATGAGACCGATCCGCCAATCTAGTACAATCATAAAACCGAGGTACCAAAGGGTGAACTCATCCGAACAATTAGCATGAAAATATTTATAGAAAATGTTAGGTGAAGCTACGGTATATGAGTGGGAAAGAGAATGAATCCGAGATGCCCGGTCAGGACCAATAACATTGCAGATAATGGTGGTGAGAAAAATCACATTATATTCTTCTTTCTTTTTTTTTTTCATTGCTCGCTCTCTTTAATTTGCTTTTTCTTTTTCCCATATTTTTTACACTCATTTCAAGAAAATTCAGGTAGAAAAAATATCCCGAAACCCTCTAAATATAAATAATTAAACGTATCATAATTAGAGAAATAATTGAAAGAAATTAAACCAGAATCTGTCTATATCTCTGAGACGAGGTATTATGATTACTTGCATTATTTACATAACACGGATCGTTATCCTCATCTTCATTGATATATTCACAACGTTTCGGCCGGAGCACGCTCCGGCCTTTTTCAGGTGATTGGAATTTCGTAACGAACCCTTTGTTTTGTTCACCGGAGTAGATTGTTCTCGTTCCACGTTCCATGCCTCAAGGACACATGGCCCAGTGGATAAAGACTTTGGTTAGACCGAGTGACTATTGAGTTGTGAGTTCAGTACTTGCCACAGCAGTGGTGAATAAAAACATGGAGAGTTAAGCTAAATGGAAATAACTGAGACACCCGGAAGAGGCATAGCAAGTGGAACTAGAATAATCTACCCCGGGGGGATTAAATAAACTGTTCGATTGGAAATTACAATCACCTGAAGAAGGCCGGAGCGTACAACGTCCTAAACGTTGTGAATATGGCAATGAAGATGACGATAACGCTCCGAGGAATGTAAATAATGCAATTAAATTAAACCAGTTCAAGAATTCTAAGTTTGTCTACTTTGTTTTACTATATATATATATATATATATATATATATATATATATATATGTGCATTGGTTAAATAGGTTACACATATATTGATGTTTCAGGACGGTGTCCGTAGCCTAATTGGAAAAGTCATGTTTCGGCCGCCGGGACGGTTTTCCTGATGGAAAAAAGGATGCAGGCTCATTCCTTTCGAAGGCACAATCTTTTTTAAATGGGACTTCTTAATCTTTGTCAGTTGTTATTAATTTTACTGCATAAGAAATAAAAAGCAAGGATACTGAATAAAATACGTGTAACCACTATAAATAACTTTAAGAAATAACTTATGTCTAAATATCAGCCTATATATATATATATATATATATATATATATATATATATTGAGACCCAGAATAATGTAAATTCTAGCGTTCATAGCATTAATTCAAAAAGGAGCTCAGTACCAAGATTAGAGCCATAAATATTTATTATAAATTTTTACATGTGGCCAAAAACAATTCCTCGCTACAAAGATGCATTCTTATTTCGATGGCTTATTTGCATCTCGACTGGTGGAAATTAAAATGGTTATGAACAATTCTATTCAGAATCACACCGCCTATGGTACGTACCAATGGCTTCTGTTCCAAATTATAGGCATTTAAGAATATTTGTGGAGATTTCATAGTTTATTTTGTTCAGGTTAGGTTTCAACTGTTTTATGTATATAGCTTCAAGAATTTTTAGTTTTTGTTGGTTTTCAGATTTAAATATAGTTGTGTTTTCAACGATGATTTTCCGGAATTGTGTATACGGTCAGACATGTTGTTTTAAATGCCTAAAATGTATATATGGCTTCTAACTTTCTTATGAAATGAAAAGATTATATTGAATACATTGCTTTGTTAACTACTAAAATAATTGGTTCACGGTGTCATGCAAGACAATGATTTCTCCAGGATTTTATCCTAGACATCTATAAGTCTACCATTCCTTCATGCTTAGAATATTGCTACTACATATGGTCCGGTGATCATGCTATTTACCTTGCGCCACTTGATGTAATCCAAAGAAAAATCAGCAATAATATCAGTATTGATCTGGCAGCTCAGCTTCAGTTATTTTCCCATCACCGTCTGGTTGCCTCCCAGGGTATTTTCTATTAATACATTCAAAGTATATATATATATATATTAAACAGAAACGAATGTCTCTTATGTCTGATAATGAGCCGTTCAAATGTTTGATTTACTTTTTGGTAAAAATAAGGACAAAATTGCCCAATATTTGGATATTTTCTTATTAAGTTGGTCCTAAGTTTCGGCTCGCTTGAGCCATCGTCAGAATGGTTATACATACATGAAACAAAGATATCCACCGTCAAAGATGATATTTTGTTATTTTGACAGAAAATCGCTATGCGACGATAACTGTCTCGGAATACCAGACGCAGATGGTAAGTTCAAGATGCGGTTCTATGACGTCCTACGACGCAATTGACCGAAATATTAACACTTTCACTGCTACTCATTTGCCCAGTGCTGCCCCCCCATCCGGTCAGGCATTTTAAAGAAAATGCCAAATTTCAACCTACATATTTTATTACACAGAAAACTGGCACCAGTGTGTTTTACAGCATTCCATTTTCATGGATATACCTGGGAATAACTTACCAGATCAGTAATGGGTATCCACATGATATCTTTTAAAGCATTGTCCTTTGTGATTTTACGATAGATGGCGCAACGGGACACTCATAACAGCGGTATGCAAAAAAAACGTAGGTTTCCGTACTTAGCCAGCTGGGGTAAGATAAGAAAAACGAAGATCTAGAACCATATGTCTAGATGCAATGTAATGTTTTGTGACTAGTTTGAAATGTAATTTTGTTGAGTGTTGGTTGCTTCGTTGTAATGTAGATGACCTCCATTATCTGAAGGTTCTTTTTACTGTATGTATGTGTGAGTATTGTTGTGTTATCAACTATTATCTGTGAAATATTATGTACATGGCTATGATTTTCTAAGAAATGTTGCTTAATAGAACTAAGATCAGAAGATGATAGGTAAGTCTAGGCAAGGGCGTGGTAATACACACACACACACACACACGCATTCATACACCCACCCACACATATATATATATATATATATATATATACACACACACACACACACATATATATGAATGAAGACAAAAGGAGTTGGAATTGCACTCAATTTGTTGCCATCTTACCTGTATATATATATATGTGTGTGTGTGTGTGTGTGTGTGTGTGTGTGTGTGTGTGTATATATATATATATATATATATATATATATATATATATGAATGAAGACAAACAAAAGGAATTGGAATTGCACTCAATTCGTTGTCATCTTACCTGTATATATATATATATATATATATATATATATATATATATATATATATATATATATATATGTATGTATGTATGTGTGTGTGTGTGTGTGTGTGCGTGAATGAAAGCAAACAAAAGGAGAATTCGTCCTCCGAGGACTTCTTCAAGGGAAATGCATTTGCCTTGATAATGTCCCCCAAAGGACAAAACGCGGCGGTTAAGATACGCCTGTCTACTTTAAACTAGATACAACACATATCACTTGCTAAATCTTGCAAAAATTCGTAATGTCTATTTGCGTGTCTATATGTAGTATTTCTTATGAAGGTATGTGTTAATTCGAATTTAAAACCTTAAAAAAGATTTCCTCTTCTCCAATTTTTACATCCACCCCCTCCAGAAATATGTGTGCAACGTCCAACCACTCAAAAGATAAATACTCTGTGAATGTTCTGTGGGTGGGGGTACCCGTTTCATTTTTTTGAATTCTTACGAGCAGCTTTATAGAAACGTCACATGGTTGAACCCACATCAGCATCATATTAATATTTTCTCACAGGCGACCTTTGATCGCGCTACTCATAACCCTTTTTACGCGAGTCAAGTTCTTGAATCTATTACAGGAAACTCAGTAGGAGTTTATTTAGTCTCTTCAGCTACTGACTACAATTTCGATCTTTATCAAGTCTTATATAATGTGTGAACTGGAGTTAAAGCTTATCTTAGATTTCCTGATCGTTAAGCCTCTGCGGAGGAATATTTTTTGACAAAAATGAACTCTTATCAAGCTTGCCCGAAGTAGAATAAATACCAAACTTTACAAAGATATTGTAAAAAAACAAACAAAAAAAAACGAAAAATTGCTCTGGTACGCTCGCCCGCCCGCAACTGTGTAAACTGAGACTCGCGCTCGTGCACACAACCACCCACCCACCCAAATAGATATGTCGCAAGTAGATAAGGGCATATCAGAATAAAAGTACAGATTCTTCCCATCCTCAAGTATATTCAGGGTGTAGGTTATCATGTCTCTCTGTCGCTACATTTCTGCTGTTATTGGCGCGAAAATGAAATATCAAATCGAGTTCAAATAGTGGTTTACTCTGTGACAGCCTATTTCGATCAAATGCTGTGGAAAGGTATGGAGTTGCTGCTTTCTAACAACTACCAGGACTAACTGACCATTCTCGCCGTGTGTGGCAGCAGGGCTTTGAGAGATATTATTCTAAACTAGCAGCATAGCACGGCGTTGCCCGTGCTTGATTAAAATATCGTACGACTCATACAGTAATCGCTATCACTTGACTTAAAATATTTTTGCTCTTCCTTGCTTTTAAAGGAGTGCCCTTTGCCGTGCTGATGCTGCTACGTGCCTTACTTCTTGTCTATCTCACACTGCGATTTTTTTCTAAGCTCTATACCAAACATTAAATCTGTGACGAAAAAGAAGTAAACAAAATGAACATAAAACGATCGGCTTTAAAAAAAGACTCGTAACTGGAAAAACCGAATGAAAAAAAAATGTTAACAAATACTTTTTCACACCCAAACCAGTTCTGCGGAATCAGAATCAACGTTGAGTTTAAGCAAGCGAATGAGCCAATTGGAGTAAAGTGCCATACAGATTTAAATTTTTCCCACTTGTGACGAATGCAGTTATCGATAGTTTTTGCATGCTAGCATGCTAGTTAACATTCGTGTCAGTCAGCTGTTGGCTCTCATGCTTGCCAATAGAATCTTCCTGTCTATTCACGGTAGCCACCTATAGGCTCTCACTCTGGCCAGTAGAAAATGGCCTCGAACTACATGAAAACTACCGTAGAAGCATGAAAAAATCGATTATTTCCACTATCGATGGGAGTTGTGAAATGCAAAGTCGGTCTTGGCCTTCCCGCTAACTTGGAGCATGTGCATGTTAATTTTGGTGCAAATCCGTCGAAAATTTTGGCCATGCATTCGTTACACACGCGCGCGCCCGCACACACACACACACACACACACATACATCCTGCCTTTTATAGATAGAGATTCAAGACCATGAAGAAGCCATGAAAAGACAACTCTATGATTTTTCTCAAGAGATCATTCCAATTTTTTTTTTCATCTGTTAAAAATTGTCTCTCTAATTTTCTTAGTGAGTAGTTCACGATTATATCCTTGCCTTTAACTACGTTAAACTCCCGAAATTTATATCGTTTGTTAGGCGTTATCAGTTTATACTATTATTATTATTATTATTAATATTATTATTATCTCTTCGTCAATCCGTTTTTTCGTTTTCAACAGCAGATCTTGCATCCTAGGTGTTCTCTAGAAAACCTGAAAACCTCAAACAGCACCTTCGGCCGAAAATTTGCAGAACATTTGAATTGATGGGGTATTCGACCTAATTCCAATTTTAATCATGTATCATTTAGGTTCGTTGTAATTCCAGTAAGATATCTTTAAATATTTCTAAGATATTAAATCCTTTAATAAGGATTCTATGAAACTTGTCCGTAATTACGAGGAGATGAAAAATAAGGAGATGAAACTTGACTAAATTATTTAACTAGGTAAGTCTTAATGAAAACATGCTGTCAAAATATAGGCACGTCAGCGTAAATGACGGTTCCGTATAGGATGCAGGTTCGAATCCTGTCAAAGAACGATTATTTTCTATGAAAATTTCTCGGACATTCAGGCCGGTAAATGTTATTTAATACTGTTTATCATAAACAGAGCATTTGCTTAAATACTTGTATCTATAAAAATAACAACGTTAAACATAAAAATGTCTTTAATAAATAAATTGTCGGACCTTGTCCATTTCTTAATATATATATATATATATGTGTGTGTGTGTGTACATTTTTTAATCTTCTAGGAAGGGTGAAATGTTGTAAGAGCCAGGTCGTAAATTTACTCAGGAACACCTTGCGATCAAGGCCCTCTCTAATTCATCATAGTGAATTGTTTTCTCGTTTGATCAGACTAGCATACACACACACACACACACACACACACACACACACACACACATATATATATATATATATATATATATATATATATAGGTATATAGGTATGTGTGTGTGTGTACATTTAGGCAACATATTTCATTCAAACATGTTTCATTGAATAATATGGACATATTGTATCTACTTATTTTTATACTAATCTTTTTTCAGTTGACTCAGTTTTCAGTTCAGATTCATAATGTTGAGATAAAATTCGTCAAGGAAGGCGCCATATTGATTTCTAACAAAAATGATTAAGGTCACCTCTAGGAGTAAATTACAAATACAAACATGCTGATGTAACTACGATGTATATTCATAATTAAAATAGAATGTTCGAGCACATTCCCTTTGTTCCACACGGTTTTCCATTTTCAACCAGGTATCTTGCATTATAAGATTTATTACGACCTCAAACAGATCGATTCTTCTCGTAGAATATTTGGATAGCCAGGCAACGCGGCCTTCTTAAACGAAAGGCTTCATATCGATTTCCATAATGTATCTCTTTAGGTTTGTTGGTATCGAACCTCGACGCGACAAGGACAACTGGGACAATAGTGGCCTGAACTTTTCAGATTCTAGCAACCTCATTCCGAAGGTCATGTATTATTTAAACTTTCTTTTCTCAGAGCTTGATATTATGCTCACCAAGAATAGACACATCGATTAGAAGGAATTTTCGTTGTTTTTTTTTTTCCTGATGTCTAGTAGCCTCAAGAATGCCCTCTTAAATCCCATAAGAACGTCAATGGTCGTTTTCGATCAGATTCTACGCCTTGCGAGTATACCAATACTGCTCGACTTCTAGGAAAAAAAAACAAAAACAAAAAAAAAACTTCCTCCATAGGAACCAACGCTACTGGGAGCTGACTGAGTGATGGTAACTTTGATGCACTTTCATTGCAAGCGCTGATGGCGTGAGTGACATTTTTCATCTCGATACAACACAATTCGAACTGATCTGAATCCACTTCATAGATGGCTTCCGGACAGGATTTATATTCAGGGCTTGGCCTTCGACTGCTACCAGTATATTATTATCATTATTACTTCCGGTTGAAAACGAAAAAAAAAGAAAAAGTGGAGGGTATATGCTTTGTGGGCTTTACTCAGATCAACCAATCTGAGTAAAGACCACAAACCTTATAACGCCCCGCGTTTTACATTTTTTTTTTTTCGTAAAAGAGGATGCATTTTAGATTTAAATCAAAATAAATGGCTAACTCGCCAGTAACTTACAATCGCCTGATGAGATGCATTTGCGGATATACCAATTCTGCTCGACTTCTAGGAAAAAAAACAAAAAAAAAGACTTCCTCCATAGGCGCCAACGCTGCTGGGAGCTGACTGAGTGATGGTAACTTTGATGCACTTTCATCGAAACCCGACTGCAATTATGTAGCGATTTTGAAATGTTTTCGATGTAATATCCCAAAATAAAGAATATAGTTCTATTTTTTTTATTGAACCCTTATTTAAATTAAATGTTACAAACGTTGGAATTGCACTCAATTTATTCGTTGTCATCTTACCTGTATATATATACATATATATATATATATATATATATATATATATATATATATATATGTGTGTGTGTGTGTGTGTGTGTGTATGTATGTATGTGCGCATGTGTATATATATATATATATATATATATATATATATATATATGAATGAATGAATAAAGGCAAATGTGAATTTTTTTAAGAGCCGCGTTTTAAGTCCTCTGAGGGACTTTTTTCAAGGGGAATGCATTTGCCTTGATAATGTCCCCCAGAGGAAAAAAACGCGTCGGTTAAAATTAGTTTTCATTTTGTCTGTATTCGTGTTGTTCTTTTATAAAAAATACACTATCTGAAATTTCATAAATATATTCATACATATATATATATATATATATATATATATATATATATATATATATATATATATTTTATAAATCCGACATATTTTTAATTTATTTGTGTAAACGTTAGTTTTAAATGAATGCACATATTTGAGCAGATGCTGTTTTTATTAATTATTAAATACCAGTCGGTCACATATATTTGTAACTAGATTTCTCGTCAGATAGAAATAAATAAATGTACTGCTCTGCTTAATAAATAAATACAAAGCAAATTCCCAAATATGAGTATCCATTGTAAAAATAAGTTGCATACAAATATATATATATATATATATATATATATATATATATATATATATATATTATAATATTTTTTTGTTTAAAATATGATTCCTTCGCTACATAAGAGTTCAAAAACGAGAGCCGAAAAATCCAAATCATTTTTAAAATTAAGTTGGATTGTTGTGTTTAGTCCCGTTTCATCTTCAAGCGAAATTTTAGGAATAAGCTATCTCTCGGTTTACGTGTGTTTTTAGGCATGGTCTGTTACAGTATTAGCTATTGTGGGAGTGGCTAGACTATTTTCCTTCGTTAAGTGGTCAGAGAATTAATTCTTATCAATAGATTCATCATTTTCTGAGAGGTTTTGCTAAGGTTGAGTAGGGTATTTCGGCTCTCGTTTTTGAAACATGATAACTCTTATGTAGCGAAGGAATCATATTTTTAAACAAATAATATTATTATAATATAAGCTCTACTTCTGTATGGAGCACTGTCTTCTTAAAAAATAAAAACAAAAATACTAAGGAACCCCGGATTATGCACCCAACGTGTGTTGTTTTCTTTATTTTCTGCATACCTACGCACTTATATATATATATATATATATATATATATATATATATATATATATATATATATATATATATAGTCGGATTGACATGAGTTTGTGACTCTGTGTTTCACGTTCTCGGCAATCGTCAGACAAAGTGATTAATTTTTGAAAATTTGGATTTATTTATGAGCATATATTAATGAGAGAGAAAATTTTCATCGGAACGTGACTTGTACGTATGCAGACATACATACACGCACGTTCATGCACTGCAGGTCACAAAAGCATAAACATATATGAACAGTGTGGGACAGGGTGTATTTCAGTAAGTACAACGCATATATAATATATATAAAAATTGCACACACACATAATTAGATACTGATACACATACTCATTTTACACACACAGATACACTCACACACATACACACGCATATATATATATATATATATATATATATATATATATATATATATATATATATATAATAAAAAGGCTTAAACACTAATATTCCATGGTCTTTTTTATTATATCCTTACTCTATCCTAGACATTGAGTTCTACCTGGATTCTTCCTCTTAGAATTTTTATTCTAAAATGTACATGTATGGGTATTTATATATTTTGCATACGTATGTATATTTACCACTAATATTATCTATCTATCTATCTATCTATCTATATATATATATATATATATATATATATATATATATATATATATATATATATATATATATATACACACACACACAGGAAGGATGAGAATGAATAGAGTACAATTCCAACGTTCGTAACATTTAATTTAAGAGAGGGTTCAATACAAAGCAGAGCCATATTATTTATGTCAAAATCCTTACACAAAATATGAGTATCCATTTAAAAATAACGTTTATATATATATATATATATATATATATATATATATATATTAAAAAATATAATTTTATGGTATGCTATGCTATATATGTGCTTGTTTGTGTATGTGTATGTGTTTTAGCCCAAAGAATGCTGTTAAATTTATATTCTAAAATCTGTTAGACTTACTATTTTGCTAGTAAATGTTTTCAAAGCCTTTGTTTAATAATAGTTTTATCGCCTCATTCATAGATTTTCTATCTGTAGTACATTAAAAAGTCTCGGTCTATTTAAGAATGGCCGCATGCTAATTAAAATAGACAAAGGTTTGGCTTTACGAGTATAAATCAAATGATTTTCGAATGTTACCCACTGAACATGGCGTTTATTCATTTACCTCTCATCTGGAAATTTTATTTGAGGTTTTTATGCCGTATCGCACGAATTCGATTCAAATTTATGATGGCAATCGTTATGTAAAAACTGAAAACGAGGCTTTTGCATTTATTATTCTCTCATGTACCTTTTCCTTTAGGTTATCGTTGAACATGGCTTTCCATTACTTCCTATCTAAAATAGATCTTAGCAATGTTTTTCGCCTTAATATTCTACACAGTTCCTAATCTGCTGTTAATTTACATAATCAGGAAGATAATGGGGGATTTTGTCAGTTACTCTTGGATTTACTTTGTCTTTTGAGGGCCAAATTATCCGGACACATTTTTTATTTAATGTACAAGAAATTGCAAATCTATCTATCTATCTATCTATCTATCTATCTATCTATCTATTCATATCTATCTATATATTTAATCTATCTATCTATCTATCTATCTATCTATCTATCTATCTATCTAGTTTAGTCTATTCGTATATATCTATTAATCTATCCATTTTACTCGATTCATATCTATATATTTTGTCTGTCTATCTATCTATCTATCTATCTATCTATCTATCTATCTATCTTCGTATATCTAGCTATCTATTTATCTATCTATCTAATTAATCTATTCATTTCTATCTATTTTAGTCTATTAATCTATCCATTTTACTCGATATTATCTATCTATATATTTTAGTCTATCTATCTATCTATCTATCTATCTATCTATCTATCTTAGTCTATTCATATCTATCTATATATTTAATCTATCTATCTATCTATCTATCTATCTATCTATCTATCTATCTATCTATCTATCTAGTTTAGTCTATTCGTATCTATCTATTAATCTATCCATTTTACTCGATTCATATCTATATATTTTGTCTATCTATCTATCTATCTATCTATCTATCTATCTATCTATCTATCTATCTTTTCAGTCTGTTCATATCTATGTCTGTCTATCTTCCCATTTTCCTTAAAATTTCTCGTTATGATCTCTCAATATTATTCTCAGCATTCTACTGTAAAACCGCATTGGTCTTTTTTCAAAATCGCCTCTTTAATCTGGTAGGAACAATTCCGTTTTTGTTGTTTGTTTGTTTCTTCCTTTCTTTATTTCTTTTTTTCTCATTTACCTTCTCGAGCACTTTCTTTTTCTGATTTTACTTTTGTTTCGTTCACTCTTTCTTTCTTTCTCGTTTTACTTTCTTCCCTGTTTTCGTTCTTTTTTATTATACCTTCCTCAGTTACTTTTAGTTCTTGTTCTTTCTTTTTTCTTTCTTTTTTCCTTCTTTCTTTCTTATTTACTTTCATCACTTACCCTTCTTCTTTCTTTCTTTCTTTCTTTTTTCTTTCTTTCCTTCTTTCTTTCTTTCTTTCTTTCTTCTCATTATACCATTCCTTTATAAATGCAGCAAACAACGAAACCCTTATTTTGATTAATCGCATTACTTAAAACGATTGCTTCGGTACTTATTTCATAAAGTAAATTGATTAGTGTGTCGTTCACAGCGTTTTTTTAAACCTTGGAAAATGGTTTGAAATCATTAAATTCATATTAATAAAAATTAGAAATGTATTATTATTTATTATGAATTTAATTTAAATTTATTACAAACAAATACAAAATTTCTTTTAAATGCCATGGATTTTCGGCACATATCTTAATGGCGAATGTTCCTCTGAAGATGATGAAGACATTGAATAATTCAGTTGAGAAAGATTGCTGCCATTTTGTATAAATGAAACGAACAAAGTGAAAATATTTTCGTAGAGTTATCTTCAATTTCTCGTTACAAAAACGTAAAAACTGTTTTAGCAATAATTTAAGTGACAGGCAGCTATAAAAAAGACATTATTCGATTATTTATGGCTAATTTGTTTGAATAATAAACTGACTATTGTTTGCGTCACCTGGAAATAATAATAAGTAAAATGATGCGCTAAAATAAGTAAACAAGTAATCGATTTAAGTTCCGCTGCTTTTCTATTCAATGTATTCATTCATTCATTCTTTCTATATTTCTTTCTTATTGTATCTTTTCTTCTTTCGCTTTTCTCTCTTTGTCTTCCTTTTTCCTTCCCCTCTTTATATTCCTCTTTTATGCTTTCTCTTGATCGTTGTCAAGGGATTTCCCAAACAACAAATTGTTGAGGTTCCTCTGCCAACTGGCACTAGTATCGACCATTTTTCTTTCTCTTTCTCCCACAGACAACGGTCTGTCTCGTCACTTTTTTAGCCCAGGGTAACCGATACCAGACCCCCACTACCACAAGCATCCAAACAACTACACACTATGCACCTCCCAATGTGAAGAAAAAAGAAAAAAAAAAGATTTAAAAAAAAAATATCATGAGTTAAACTCTGTAGTCAATCTATTTTTCAGTTTCTTTTCGGCCTTTCTATTTTTATCTTCGATGCAAAATCATTCTTTTTTTATTCTTTCTCTTATTTTCTCTTTATTCTTTCTTTTCTTTTCTGATATATTTCCTCTTTTCTTTATCGCAAAAGTGTCCTGTTTTTTCTTTTTTTTTATCTTTTTTTAAGTAGTATTATTACTGGTTCGCCATTTTTTTTTTTAATTGACGTTTCTTTTGCTAAAGTTTTTTTTTTTTTTTTGCATTTCTTTGTTGAGAGCTACTTCGTATTTATTGGTCTCCATTCCTTGTTTTTGCGTTTTTCTTTATCCCAGATTCTTTCGTTTTCCTTCTTCTGTCATTTATTTTTCTCTCTTTTCATTTCTATTTTTTTTCTTTCTTTTATTTATTGCTCTATCATTGATTTCATTTCTTTTCCGACGTTGCAAATTTTTCATTACTTTAAATCCTTTTTTGTTTTCTTCTTTTCATATTTTTCTTTGGTTTGTTCTTTTGTTTTTTTTTTCGATCTTTTCTTTCTTTCATTCTTTCTTTCTTTCTTTCTTTCTTTCTTTCTTTCTTTCTTTTCAGTTCTTCTTTATTTTCTGCTAAATATTTAACTTTTCCCATCAGTTTTCTCTTTAGTATTTCTTCTTCAACATCATTCTCTTCCTTCTACTCTTCTTTCTTCTTCTTCTTCTTCTTCTTCTTCTTCTTCTTCTCCTTCTTCTTTTTCTTCTTCTTCTTCTTATTATTATTCTTTTAATGAGTTTTTTGTACTTTTTTTTTCTTTTTCATTCTTTTCCTCTTCTACAGCCTTTCACCATGTTCTCTTTCTCTGTGTCTTCCTTCTTCTTCTTCTTCTTCTTCTTCTTCTTCTTCTTCTTCTTCTTCTTCATCATCATCATCATCTTTGTTTTTTTTTCCTCCAACTTCGCAATCATCTTTTTCTCCCGCCATTTCTTCATTTATTCTATATTTTCTTCTTCTGATCGTATTTTTCTTCTTATTATTCTTTTTCACTTTTTTGTTCCAACTTTGCCATCTTCTTTTTCTTCTTCTTTTTCTTCCTCTTCTTCTTTTTCTTTTTCTTCTTCTTCTTCGTTTTATTACTTTTCCTTCCAACTTGTCCATCTTTCTTTTTCTTCTTCTCCATCTTTCTTTTTCTTCTTCTTTTTCTTCTTCTTCTTCTTCTTCTTCTTCACTTTCTTCTTCTCGTTTTCTTCTTCTTCTTCTTCACTTTATTACTTTTTGTTCTAACTTCTCGATCTTTCTTTTCCTTCTTCTCCATCTTTCTTTTTCTTCTTCTTCTTCTTTTTCTTCTTCTTCTTCTCTTTCTTCTCCTTTTCTTCTTCTTCTTCACTTTATTACTTTTTGTTCCAACTTTGCCGTTTTTTTCTTATTATTATTCTTTTTCTTCTCATTTTATTACTTTTCGTTCCAACTTCTTCTTCTTCTTCTTTTTTTTTTTTCTTCTTCTTCTTCTTCTTCTTCTTCTTCTTCTTCTTCTTCTTCTTCCAACTGCTGTTGTTGCTCCTCATTTTCACCCAATTCTCTTCCCTTTCTTTTCTCATTTATTTTGCAATTTTGTCATTCTTTTAGTCTCTAACGGAACCAAATCCACTACCAAAGAAGCAGTAACAAAAAAAGCAACAACAGCCTAGCGAAAATTCCCCAGACCCAAACAAAAATACAGATAGACGCAAAAACATCACGCAACATAATAAGTAAGAAAATACACAACAGACTTTCCTGTTCCCAAAAAGCGCCATTTTTTACCTCCCCAGTAGAAAAAAATAAACCGCTTTTAAAGAAAAGTTCAGAGAGAGAGAGAGAGAGAGAGGGGAGAGAGACAGAGAGAGAGAGAGTGGGGGGAGGGAGAGTGGAGGCGGGAGGGGAAATAGCTGAGGTAACGACTTTAGTTCTTCAACAATGACCATTTTTAAGACTTGGCACTTACATGACAAGTTATCGCATGGTAGCGGAATATAAATCCCTCTCGAAGAGATTCTCAACTTTTCTTTTCCATGCGATAATGGCTTAGTGGTAACAGTCTGTTGATTACGTGAGACAAAGTCAGCATTTCAATGTATTGCTGATTTCAACACAATAAAGAATAGTATAGTGTCTCACACAGGAGAACTAAATTTGGTACTTGTAAAATCTGCAATGGACAGTAAAAGCAAATATCCTTTCCAAAAATTAATCTTTAACAAGCCACTTTAATTTTCAAAAATTTAAATTCAATGCCAGTAGCTTGCGCTACTGTCATTTTAATTATTCTTCATTTGTTTAAAGTATTTAGTAATGTTTCTGTTTCTCATTTTCCACATCCAGTAAACACTTGTGTCGTAGTGGCTTTATAGCCTTCTTTGGGTGAACTCGACTAAAAAACAAGTGAAGATTATTTTTATTGTGTCTGTTTTTTATTCCAATCAGCTTCTTTTTCTTTCTTTCTTTCTTTCTTTCTTTCTTTCTTTCTTTCTGTTCCAATTCTTTCTTTCTTTCTTTCTGTTCCAATTCTTTCTTTCTTTCTTTCTTTCTTTCTTTCTTTCTTTCTTTCTTTCTTTCTTTCTGTTCCAATTCTTTCTTTCTTTCTTTCTGTTCCAATTCTTTCTTTCTTTCTTTCTTTCTTTTCTTTCTTTCTGTTCCAATGTTTCAATTTTTCTTTCTTTCTTTTTTCTTTCTTTCTTTCTTTCTTTCTTTTTCGTTTGTTTCATTCTTCTTTCCCTTATTATTTCTCTTTCTCTTTCTCACTTTCTTTTTCTTTCTTTCTTAGTTTGTTTCCTTCTTGCTTGACTTATTTTTTCTTTTTCTCTCACAGTTTTTCTTTCTTTCTTTCTTTCTTTCTTTCTTTCTTTCTTTCTTTCTTTCTTTCTTTCTTTCTTTCTGTGCCTTTTTCTGCTTATTTGACCTGTATTGCAAATTTGCATTTCCTTCCTTCCTTCCTTCCTTCCTAAATCCTTTTCATTCTTACAAATTTGCGTTTTTCTTCTTTCTTTCTTTCTTTCTTTCTTTCTTAGTGGCTTTTTTTTCTGCTTATTTTTATTTCTTTGCAAATTTACATTTTCGTTTTTTTTATTCTCCTTTCTTTCCTCCCTTTCTTTAGTTCTCTCTTTCTTTCTTTCGTTTCTTTTCTTTCTTTCTTTTCTTTTCCGCAAATTTGAGTTTTTCATTCTTTCTTTCTTTCTATTTTCATTCATTTCTTTCTTTCTTTTTTCTTTCTTTCTTTCTTTCTTTCTTCCTTTCTTTTTTTTTCTTTATTTTCTTGAGACTTTTCCCGTTTTCTGCTTCTTTTTCTTATAGTGCAAATTGCATTTTGCTGTTTCTTTCTTTCTTTTTTATTTCAGGTTCAAATCTTTTTCTTTCTTCACGTCTTAAATTTTTCTTCTCACAAATGTTTCTCACCTTTTTCTTTCTTTTTAAATGTTTTCGATTTATTCGTAAAGAGATTTTTTTTCCTTCAAACTCATTCTTCGTTTCCCCGACAGTTCTATTTTTTTATCGGAATTACGATGTTTTATTAGTTTTTCCCGTTTATTTATAATTGTAATTACGTCAATTACTCCGCCATTTTGTTTCCTTTCGTTCACTTCGTCCATCTTTTCTTTTCTATATCCGTGCCTTTAATATTACTTGCTTCTTTTTCAGTCTTCATTGTCTTAATAAAAATGATAAAAGTTGCTAACATTTTCCTTCTAGCTCTTCTTCTTCTTCTTCTCTCCTTCTTCTTCTTCTTCTTCTTCTTCTTCTTCTTCTTCTTCTTCTTTTTTTCTTCTTCTTCTTCTCTTCTTCTTCTTCTTTCTTTCTTTTATCATTTCCATTTTTTTCTTAACGTCTTCATCTTATTTCTTTCAAACATATATGTTATTCATTTCGGCACACTTCGACGGCCTGTAATGGTCAACAATCTCGTTTCAGTTAATCAGTGCCATACGTGATACACGCTTAGGCAATCATGTATCTTTCGATACATGACTGACAAGGTAGATATTTTTCCTGCAGAAGGTTGCCATTTCTTTCTGCTGTAGACCAGTTGCCATCAAAGTCTATAGAAATCGGTCTGTCCTGCTATTTACCCATAGATGGGGGAAGAAAAGAAGAGGATTCATACCTTGCCCAAGGGTATTAGTACGTAAGTGAATGTAAACTGGAAAGTCAATCAGTTATGTGCAATATGTGTTACGCGCTTAGGCGATCATGTATCTTTCGATATTGACTGACGAAGCAAATGTTTCTCGCATTAAGGTTTCTATTTCTTTCGGCGGTAAGCCAGTTGCCATCCAAGGCTATAAAACTCAGTCTGTTCTACTACTTACTCATAGTTGGAAGGAGAAGAAGAGGATTCATACACGCTTAGGCAATCATGTATCTTTCGATACATGATTGTCGAGGCAGATTTTTTCTCGCAGAATGTTGCCATTTCTTTCTGCGGTACATCAGTTGCCACCCAAGGCTATAGAACCCAGTCTGTCCTGCTACTTACCCATAGCTGGAGCGAGAAGAAGTGGATTCATAGCTTTACCAAGGGTATTAGCATGTGAGTGAATGTAATGGATTCGACAGGAATTCGAACTCGTCTCTCTGATTCCTCAACCCGAGCTGCTAATGAACGGTGAGTCCGATCCTCACTGGATACTCCATATTTTCAGCCTTGCGTCATATCTAAACGTAGCTTAGGAAATCAACATATACATCAGTAATTCATAGCCGCAAAATTCGTCTATTTCCTTTCACAAATCACCCACACTCATTAATGTACCCGGTGCAGCAAATGTAACGAAAATTTTTATTTATTAAATATTATTTAATAATAATGAATTCCAGTAATTTAAGAAAATTTATGTGTACTCTCCAAACATTTATGGCTGTTTTCAGATTTATGATTTTTGCAAGGCAACTCAGCTTATTTGCAAGTACAATGTGCTTTTATATAGTTTTTCAGATAATAAAAATCACTGGATCACATGTGATGCAGCGAACTTACAAATCACAAGTTATTCATACCCTTGTGCAAGTTAACTGAAACAAAACGAATTCCGTTATTATTTATTTTTTCATATTTTTCCAATATGACCCAGTGCACATGTTAGTACTTCGTATGTCCCTTCAACGAAGTTGTTCCTTGCAGACTGACCACAGATTCTCGATTGGATTTAAATCAGAAGAGTTTCCGGGCCACTCTATAGTAAATGATTTGCTCACTGGTAAGGCTTGCCAGAGTGTCCGTGCGGTATTACAATTTTCGTACGCTTCCTTGGAGTAACGTCTATCGAAGACAACAGCTTTAGAACAACTAATCGACAGTCGAGACAATAGTGTCTGGGCGTGATTAAATTCTGATGCAATTACAGATGAGGAAATATTTTTCAAGGTCAAAAAAAATTTCATCATACACCCCGAAATTAGATTCATATTGCTGCACACCACTGAAAATGAACTAATCCAAAGAAAATAAATATAAGTCGATTACACCCTGCCAGTCCAGTGCGTGTAAAATTGACACTACGTTGAAAGAAAGGAAACTAAAGCGTTTGTTCCAATTAATTTGCACAAGGGTGTACATTACATTATTTACACATCACAGATGGACATGGAAAAATACAGAAATAAGATTTTTTTTCAGGCATGCTATTTAATGACCTGCTGATTCAAAATCCATAAAGTTCCCAAAAGTTGCTAGTGAAGTAAATGTTCGGGTACCCAAAATCCAATGGAGCCGCCTGTATTGAGACGACACATAAAATTTTAATCACAAATCTGTTTTATAATATATCTTTGTGTAATACCTCTTTTCCAACTAATTTGAGGACGAGAAATACAATTGTGACCTTATTTTTAAGATATAAGGACAACCTGACCCAAAAAGCAGGTTAAAATTCAAAAATTTATTCCTAATAATTGTGACTCCCTGCAGTGTGAGTGCTATAAAGCTTGATGAAGCTAGAATGGTTCATTAGATTCTTTTGAATCCGTTATCCTTACCTTAGAGTCTTCTTACAGAGTGTCTGACTTTCCAGGTGTCCCAGATTGTCGAGGATCTACAAGAGGAACTATCTCTATCCTGTAAAACAGGGAAGCTCTGCATACGAATAGATTCCCCGTTGACGATAATGAAGATGAATAATTTGGAATGACAGTACAACCACATGCACAGAATGAAACTATTTGCACAATTTTCTAGCACTCATGAAACTCAAATTAAACAAGATTGCAGTATAGCAACTGTTTGTTCAGATTCATCAGACACCGTAACAGATTGTCTTAAGATATTCATTCTACCCATAGTAAAATGGCGCATTCTCAATACTGTTTAGGTCAGTAATCTATATTTTTTTAGGTCATGTTGTCCTTAAATCTTAAAAATAAGATCATAATTGGATTTCTCATCATCAAATTAGATGGAAAAGAGGTATATAACAGGTTTGGGGGCTGAATGATTAAAAGGTTATACTTATCACCTGAATTTTGGGCGTACGAACATTTCTCTCCCTAGGGACTTTTGGGGACTTAGAGTTTTAATCAGTAGACTATAATCCTGCCTGAAAAAAAGTCAACTTTCTATATTTATTTTCCATGTTTCTGCATTAATTTTGCTAATGCTCCCGGTCTGTATGTGAAGCAATTTTTTCTGAGCGCATTCTGTTTGCCAAATAAGTTGCCTTACAGTAGTTATACATCTGAATACAGGCAAGCGTTCTGTTGTCATATATGATGCAAAAAAAATTAGATTAGGCCTTTCCTCAGACGTTCTCCTCCACAGAAGATACTTACTTAAGCGTCCTCAGTGTTACTACTCTTAAAATCATGGCCGTGTGCACCACATATGAAGTACGGACGCTGAAATCACATGTCCTGTAAATCATATATGATGCGCAGGACAGGCAAAGGGTTGCCAGTCTGAAAATGTTTCCCTTCTTGATCAATACAAGGCTGAAGCTTATCAGCAAACCAACTATGAACCATTTGACACAAATTTCACAAATTTCAGAAAATGTATCTGTTTTAGCATACCTACAGACGATAAGGGGTATTTCCCCATTCACATAAATACAGTAGTATATACTGTATGTTGGTCTGCAGTTGGCCATACGAGGTTATGTCCAAGGGCAGAGTCTAGTCTAAGGAAACAGCTACCCGAACCCGTTTTAGATAGGGTCTACGGGGAATTTTTGGCCGAGCTTATGGGCTCGGATACCCCACATTATATTCGGCCTTGTGCCACATCTGACCGCGTGGGGCGGTTGGTAGATATCCTGCAGTTTGAGATTCATTGTGGAATTCACTTGATAATAATGGTTTTAGTGATACAAGTTTTAATAGCAGATGAGGTGGATTCGTGCCTTTCCCAAGGGTATTCATGCGTAAGTGAATATAACAAACCTAACTGGAATTAGAACTTGGCCCCGCGATTAACAATCCAGAGCCATTATCCATAACACCACCTGCATATCTAAGTTTACAGCACCTTAAAGCACCTAAGCGCTATCTCATCTGGGTACTGACCAGATTTGAGGTTGCTTAACGTCGGTGATCGTACGGGAATCGGTGTTTCAACATTATGTGTCCGTAAGCCCATTATATCACCCCCATATCCAAGCTTACAGCATGTGGTATTCCGCAGCGGTCACCCATCTAGTTACTGACCTTGTTCGACGTTGCTTAACTTCGGTGGCAGTACGGGAAATGGGTTTTCAATGTGATATGGCAGTAAGCCCATTATATTACCCCCCATATCCAAGCTTACAGCATCTGGTATTCCCAAGCGGTCACCCATCTAGTTCCTGACCTTGTTCGACGTTGCTTAACTTCGGTGGAAGTACGGGAAATGGTTTTTCAATGTGATATGGCAGTAAGCCCATTATATCACCGCCATATCCAAACTTACAGCATCTGGTATTCTCCAGCGGTCATCCATCTAGTTACTGACCTTGTTCGACGTTGCTTAACTTCGGTGGCAGTACGGGAAATGGTTTTTCAATGTGATATGGCAGTAAGCCCATTATATCACCGGCATGTCCAAGCTTACAGCATCTGGTATTCTTAAGCGGTCACCCATATAGTTACTGATCAGGCTCGGCAGGTTTATATTAGAATAATAAATGCTAGAAATTGGTAGGTTTTGTACCCGACATTGCGGGAATCTACCCGGAAGCTCCCACAACCATTTTTTTTGTATGTCTCTTACCCCTCCTCCCCTGTAGGACATGCAGGCGACTTATTCTGAACTCGCAGACTATCAAAAGTATTTTTTTTAAAGACTGGAATCTTCTTTTTTATTTTCTAACGGGAAGCAAAAATATTTTTGTTCTTATTTCCACAACTGGCGTTTGGTTCATTTGTTTAGCGGCATATCAACACCTATATGGGCTATTTAATGCCGAAATCTAAATATTTTGAATTTTATGGTTTCATTTAATATATTTTGAACACAACTGCATGCCTTCCCCTACAGATAAAGTGTATTGCTAATCATTGTACTACAGTGTAACCCGGATATAAGAGACCCGGATATAAGAGAAACCCGGATATAAGAGAGATTTCTCTGGTCCCAAATTAGAGCCTGTGTTAATGTATATAAAATAGGACAAACCCGGATATAAGTGAAACCCGGATATAAGAGAAACCCGGATCTAAGAGACTTCTTCTCCGGTCCCGACAACTCTCTTATATCCGGGTTACACTATATATATATATATATATATATATATATATATATAGTGCAACCTGGATATAAGAGAAACCCGGATATAAGAGGATTTTCTCTGGTCCCAAATTAGAGCCTGTGTTAATGTATATAAAATAGACCAAACCCGGATATAAAAGAAACCCGGATATAAGAGACTTCTTCTCGGTCCCGACAACTCTCTTATATCCGGGTTACACTATATATATATATATATATATATATATATATATATATATATATATATATACATATGTATATATATCCGGGTTTCTCTTATATCTATCCGGGTCTCTTATATCCGTGTTGCACTGTATATATATATATATATATATATATATATATATATATATATATATATATATATACAACAACCTGATATAAGAGACCCGGACAGTGCAACCTGGATATAAGAGACCCGGATATAAGAGAAACCCGGATATTAGAGGGATTTTCTCTGGTCCCAAATGTAATGCTGTTATTTTTATTAAAAAAAAAAGTATTTTTTAAAAGTTTCATAGTGTATTGTTTTTGTTTGAAGCTTCATTATTTGCCCATTGCTGGAACCCTAACAGGTGCTACCTCCTCCGGTCAGGATGGACCTGAGAATAACAGAAGTTAAGAGGTGGTCCCAAGCACCGAAAAACTTCCAATCTCTGAATCAAAAGCATTGCTGCCGGGCGCAGTTTATCGTCATTCCCAGGATTTCCGCAAGTCCCGTGCTCCACGTTGAAAGAAAAGGCAGTTATTTGCATGAAAACATCCCACTAATTCGACGAGGTTACGGAATAAAGTAACATTATTAATTAATATTAATTTCAGGGTTTTCCTATTTTAGTATACAGATTAATTTTAATTCTTAAGTTAAGGGTTTAATCCACGGAAATTCTCCTATCATATCGTTGGATATTTGAGCTTAACAGTATTAAGAAAATATTGAAATAACAATCATAATAAGAATGCTGGTCGTTATTTAAAGAAGTAAGGGGATACAAATGAAAAGATTTGAAACTGATAACATTTCACTGAAACAGACATTAGATACTTCTGTCTTCATTTCTTTCTTCCATTTTCTCACTGAAACCAAGTAGTGTCTTTTTGCCTCTTTCCACGGAATCAAAACGGAATTGTATATTATTTATGAGGTATTGGCATGTCTTACAGTCATTCTTTTTTCTTTTTCTTTCTTTTTCTTTCTTTCCTTCTTTTTCTTTCTTTCTTTCTTTCTTTCTTTCTTTCTTTCTTTCTTTTTTTTTCATCTTCTCACTGAAACCAAACAGTATCTTTCACTCTCTTTCCACGCGATTAAAATGGTATAGTCTTTTACCTTTAGGTATTGGCAGGAGATACTAAATTCGTCCTTCCTTCCTTCCTTCCTTCCTTCCTTCCTTCCTTCCTTCCTTCCTTCCTTCCTTCCTTCCTTCCTTTTCCTTCTTCCTTTTTCACTGAAGCCAAGTAGTATATTTTCCTCTCTTTCCACTCCATCAAAACGGAACAGTCCATTATCTTTTAGGTATAGTCAGGGTGTAATATCATGCGAACTACAGGCATAATTATGATAGGATTCTGCCAAGATTTAGTGTCCCACTGGGTAGATTACAAGACATTCTTTGTCTTCAAATTCTACCTGCCTCTATGCCATTTCTAATATCCAGTTGCCAGAGCTCGTACAACTTATCTCTTCGCGTGTTGATCTCTCTTTGGCTACCTTCCGGTGATTCTGTACTGAAGATCCCAATCATGGTTTGCTTATGAGAGTGAAGATGATACAACTCATCTTTCTGATAAAGGTCTCTTATAATATATGTTTTCAACTTTCTAATTCTTTTATGATATGATTTACTTTATTCAATTTATTTCCGTTTTCACGAGTCTTTTTTTATTTCTCTCTTGAGAATCCATTTTCATCTTTTTATATTCTCATCGACATCATTTCTCCGTTCTTTCTTGCCTTTTAATCGGCTTACTAGCACAGTGATGGCCGCCAACTGATAACTGCAGAGTGAAAAATTGGGTTGTAAATTAAAATAATAATAATGATATTAATAATATTGATACTGCAATTAGATTGGAAGCCTACCTCACAAAAAACAATGACCTTCTCTTACAAATAGTAAAACACCAAATCCACTTTATCAACAAAGAAACTGCGCTTTTCAAGAAACATCTTAATATACCTGAATCCCTATGAAAAAAAAAACCCTGAAAGGTACCATCTAGATACCATCTACACCAAACGAGTAAAACAGAAAGAAACATAACTTGGTCAAATGAAATGACAAAAAATTTAAAAAACAAATCAAAACATGGGAGGACAAGATGTTGTATGGCAAAAGAACGAAAGAAGCAGATGTGAACCAACAGAAAACACATCAGTGTCTGAGGAGAATCGTGCTGAAAACTGAAGCAGAAGACATAATTATTGAAGATCAGGACAAAAGCCTCGCAATAAGATCCTCTCACTGGCACATAATCAAGGATCGAACTAACCCGAAATGCAGGATCTGTGAAAAATATTCTCTCAGAATGTCTGGAACTAACAAAAATTGAATATACCAACAGACTTAAAAAGGTAGAGACATACGTGGACTGGAAGATATGCAAGAAGCACAAAATCGAAACCACTGAGAGATGGTATGAGAACCAAGCAGACACACTTGCCCAAAATAACGATGTAACTATCCTCCGGGACATGGCAATTTAAACTGATAGGGAAATAAAAGCCAACAGACCTGATATTATCATAAAAGACAAGAGATTCAAGAAGTCTATGCTTAGTGACATAGCAGTACGATCTAAGAGAAACACCGCCATGAAAATTATCGAGAAATTGTCCAAATACAGGATCTGGAGATCGAGATTAACTGGATGTGGGAAATGAAGACTGAGACTGTACCAATAGTAATCGGAGCACTGGGCCTCGCGAGAAAAAGAATGGACAATTTTACTAAAAGTGTCCCAGGTAACATCAACATACAAGTTGTCCAGATCACCCTGTTATTATATATCTCGTGTGACATGCAAGTTCCTTTTCTGAGAGACCAAATTACAATAGACTGACCGCTTTTCCTCTATCGCTTTATCCTGTCTTCTAGTTAAATAAGTTAAAAAAGAGAATGATCGTTAGTAACGCTATACTCGTTGCGTAAACACGTACAGCCATAAACAGCCAAACGAGAAACAGCTAAACATCTTATAAACGTAAACAATAGAAAAGTTGTACGAGGGTCATTCAATAAATAAGGTGAATTTTTCGGTATAAGGACTTCTAATACAGATAGAAGCTTACTTTTTTTTATTTTTTTGTTTTACTTCTTTTTCACATGGATTTAATTTCTTTTGCAGATTAAAAAAAAAAAAAAACTTTGAGAGTTTTGGCAATTAACAAAGATGGCCGACCAAGAAACATGCTCCAGGACTGAATAGCGGTCAGTTATCAAGTTTTTGGTTACTGAAGGGTGCAAACCAGTTGAAATTCATAGGAGAATGTCAACTGTGTATGGTGCCACATGTTTCAGCCAAAAAAAATGTTTACAAGTGGGCTAAATTGTTTAAAGAAGGATGGAGTAGTGTTGAGGATGAAGACAGGCCTGGAAGGCCTACAGAAGTGAGGTCTCCTGAGGTGATCGAAGCAGTCATTCAGTCTGACAGGAGAACTACTGTGAACTGCTGAGGCAGGTCAAGAAAGACATAAAGAACAAACGCAAGGGTCATCAGTCAGAAGGAGTGACCATGCATCATGACAACGCAAGGCCTCACACAGCAGCCCAAACGGTTCAGACCATCAACGAGCTGGGCTGGGAACTGCTCCCTCATCCCCCTTACAGCCCAGACTTTGCCCCTTCAGACTTTCACCTGTTTGGTCCCTTGAAAACGTTCACAAGAGGCGCGAAGTTTAAAAGTGACGATGAAGTCAAAAGTGTTGTGAGCGACTGGCTGAGACATCAGTCCAAAGTTTTTTACGCTGAGGGAATACGGAAGCTTGTGCACAGATGGGAAAAGTGTGTGACAGTGCTGGGAGACTACGTTGGAAAAAAAAAGAAAAAAGAAAAAAGTAAGCTTCTATCTGTATTAGAAGTCCTTATACCGAAAAATTCACCTTATTTATTGAATGACCATCGTATATTCGCTGTTTGTATTTTATAAGGCGATACAAATATGTGAATATTACATGTATTATTATTGGATAGAGTTAAGTAAAACATCAGTTTATTAAGAATCATGTTTATTTTAAATCCAGCTGTACATTTTGACTACAATAAACGCATATATAATTTGGTCAACGGCGTAACCAAGGCCAGCAGTACATATGCTAATTTTATATCACGTGTATAATGCGACCCTCTTAAAATTAGCTTCAAAATTAGGTTTTCAAAAGTCGCATAATACACGAGTATATACGGTAGCTATACTTTTTTTTCTCAATTGGAGTAGATATGTTCGCTTATCGCCTGGTTCACACTCCTCCCTGATATTTTTAACAGGAGTAGATTTTTATCCCTTGTTCCCTGTTTAAAATTGAACTTCCAGTTCCTTCTAAAGTATATTTCAACTCTTCTAACGTCTTCGCCTAAAATTTAAATAATATATACTATTTAATTTTTTTTCTCCTTAAGTGGAGTAGATAATTTCGCCTATCTCCACGTTCACACATCTTTTCCTTTTTTTTTAATCATTTCATACCCAGACAAGGCGGTAATGCCACTAGTACGCACGGTGTTACAGGAATTGGGCATAAAATATTAAGAATAAGGCGGATTAAGGAAAGGACAGGAGATGAACGGGATTCAAGAAGATAGACGATGACCATTGAAGATTGTAGTTATCAGGGAAGCAAGTAAACGGAAGGGAGTTCCACAAGCGGGAAGTGCGTCAATAGAAACTGTTGATGTTTGTTTGCTTCGTTCTTCTTTACGGCATATCAACCTCAGTGGCTGATTTAATGCCGATAATTATATATATATATATATATATATATATATATTATATATATATATATGTATAATTATATATATATATATATATATATATACATACATATATATATATAATTATATATATATATATATATGTATGTATATGTATATATATAGATATATACATACATTATATATATATATATACATACATTATATATATATAATTATATATATATATACATATGCATACATTATATATATATATATATATATATAATTATCTATATATATATTATATATATATATATAATTATATATATATATATAATGTATGTACATATATATATATATAATTATATATATATATAATGTATTTCCCCTTGAAAAAACTTACCACTGGTAATAATTTTTTACAAAGTATTTCTAGGATTAAAAGACATTTTACACCATCATATTGCCCTGAGCCCATAACTGGGGCCCCAACATGTGCCACCACCCCGAGTTAGGGTGAACCCGGGAACACCAGCAATTGAGAGATAGTTCCAGGCTCCCCAAAAACCTCCCGATCAGAGGCCCTACAGTTGGACGTAATTTATCGTTTTACCCAGGATCCGGATGCAGTTTATTGTTTGACCCAGGACGCGGATGCATTTTATCATCATACCCAGGACTGATGATGTCTCAGTTGCAGTTGCATTTAGCTATATCAACAGTAAAAACGTTCCCCATAGATGCCAATCTAGTAGCACGTTTAAATTCACATAGTCGGGCCACCAGGGAAAAAAAAAGCCCGCCAGAGAAATTGCCATGAAAATATTTGTAGAAAAGACAGGGGGAAGTTACTGTTTGAACAGACGTAGTGGTTTATCCCTTGTTCCCTGTTTAGGATTCAGTTTCAGATTCATTATAATATCTACGTTGTCTCTGTACGTTTAACGTCTACGCCCGGTATTTATTTACTAATTATTTTTTTCTCTTTCTCCTCAATAGGTGTAGATCGGTTTACCTATCATTCGGTACACATTCCTCCCTGGTTTTTGAACAGGAGTAGAGGTTTATTCCTTGTTCCTAAAATTGAAGTTCTTGTTCCTTCTAAAGTCTTTTCGTTCTCTTTCACTTTCAGTAGCCCCCTTGCGTCTTAGTGCCTTTATCGCCTTGTTTGAAGTGAATTAATTAAAAAAGAATAAATGATAATACCAGCCCTATGAAAAGGTGACTCACCTGATCAGTGATTGTATAATGTTAGCTTTAAAGATATATGTATACATTTATGTACTGTCGTTATTGAGTCGAATGTATGAATACTACATTCGAGAAAATTCGTTTGGTCTCGTTTGGTTTGTTTTGTTTTACGGCATATCAACCTCAATGAATTATTTAATGCCGACAAGAAACATTACTGCTGGTAATGTTTTTTTCTGAAATGTATTGCTGGTAAGATTTTTTTCAAAAATGTATTGATGGTAATATTTTTTCTTCAAATATGTATTGCTGATGATATTTTTTCTTCAAATATATATTGCTGGTAATATTTTTTTTTCTTCAAAAAAGTATTGATGGTAATATATTTTTCTTCAAAAATGTATTGACGGTAATATTTTTTCTTTAAATATGTATTGCTGGTAATATTTTTATCTTCAAAAATGTATTGATGGTAATATTTTTTTTTCAAATATGTATTGCTGGTAAATTTTTTTTTTTTTAAAAATGCATTGATGGTAATATTTTTTCTTCAAATATGTATTGCTGGTAATATTTTTTTCTTTAAAAAAGTATTGATGGTAATATTTTTTCTTCAAAAATATATTGACGGTAATATTTTTTTCTTTAAATATGTATTGCTGGTCATATTTTTTTCTTCAAAAATGTATTGCGGGTAATATTTTTTTTTCAAAAATGTTTTGATGGTAATATTTTTTTTCAAAAATGTATTAATGGTAATATTTTTTCTTCAAAAAAGTATTGATGGTAATTCTTTTTTTCTTTAAATATGTATTGCTGGTAATAATTTTTCCTTCAAAAATGTATTGATGGTAATATTTTTTCTTCAAATATGCATTGCTGGTAATATTCTTTTTCTTAAACAATCTATTGATGGTAATATTTTTCTTCAAATATCTATTGCTGGTAATATTTCTTTCTTAAAAAATGTATTGATGGTAATATTTTTTCTTCCAATATGTATTGACGGTAATATTTTTTTTCTTCAGAAATGTATTGCTTGTAATATTTTTTTTCGTCAAAAATGTATTGATGGTAATATTTTCTTTTTACAAAATATATTGCTGCTAAAAAAAAATTCCAAAAAGTATTGCTGGTATTAAAAACTATTTTTATACTTTCATAATATTTTGACCACAATTTTTGTGTTGTGGCCTATTTGCTCATCGACAGGACCCTGAGAGTGCTACCAAACCGGGTCATGGTGGATATGGGAACACAATCAATTAAGAGATCTTTCCCCGCTCCTCAAAACCTCTTGGTCAGAAGACTTGCTGTTGGATGTAGTTTATCGTCTTGCCCAGGACGCGGATGTAGGTTTATCGTCATACCCAGGATGGGAGAAAATTGTTCAGAGCACCAGCCTTGCAGAACAATAGAAGAAATTGGAAAGCGAAAAATATTCTAGGACTGATTTTCAGACAGACTCAGTGGTACAGATAATATTGTGCTAGCTAAAGGCACCAAAACTTCTCATTTTATTGGTGCCAATGATAATCTTACTAATTAGCCCATAGATGTGGGAGTATAAGTGTATTCATAAGTTCCCCTAGCCAGTTTGTATAATACCAACCTTATACCCAAGTTTACAACACCTGATATTCACAAGCGGTCACCGATATAGGTACTGACCAAGGTCGACGTTGCTTAACTTCGGTGATCGTGTTTTACCCTTTCCAGTATTTTCCTTTTGTTAACGCTTCCGCCCCGTTCCGCCATCCATTGACACAAGTTCCCCAGGTAAATGGTTCTCAGCCTTCTCTGTCTCACTTGCCCTAAATATGCCACATGAGGGTGAGGTTTTTCAAGCTCCCCTCCCTTATAATATCTGCAAACAATTTCAGCTGTCTTTTCCTGATTTTGAGTTTAAATATGCTTTCTGTTGTCATATTATTTAAAACTTCATTGTTGCTTACTCAATTCAACCATAGTATTCTCAGTATCCTTCTGTAGAACCACATTTCTGCTGCCTCTAGTTATTTCTTCATCGGTGGGCAAATTCTCCGACATTCACTGATTCTGAGTAGATGTGTTCTTTCTCTTGCCATTTTCTTTAAGTCTTCCTTGTTGCTTACTCACTCCATCCATAGAATTCTCAGTATCCCTCTGTAGAACCACATTTCTGCTGCCTCTAGTTATTTCTTCATCCGTCGATTAATTGTCCAGCATTCACTGATTCTGAGAAGAAGTGTTCCTTCCGTTGCCATTTTCTTTACATCTTCCTTCTGCTTACTCACTCCGTCCATAGAATTCTCAGTATCCTTCTGTAGAACCACATTTCTGTTGCCTCTATTTATTTCTTCATCCGTGGGGTAATTGTCAAGCATTTACTGATTCTGAGCAGAAGTGTTCCTTCCATTGACATTTTCTTTATATCTTCCTTCTGCTTACTCGATCCGTCCATAGAATTCTCAGTATCCTTCTGTAGAACCACATTTCTGTTGCCTCTAGTTATTTCTCCGCCCGTGGGGTAATTGTCAAGCATTTACTGATTCTGAGCAGAAGTGTTCCTTCCGTTGCCATTTTCTTTATATCTTCCTTCTGCTTACTCGATCCGTCCATAGAATTATCAGTATCCTTCTGTAGAACCACATTTCTGTTGCCTCTTGTTATTTCTTCATCCGTGGGGAAATTCTCCAACATTCACTGATTCTGAGCAGAAGTGTCCCTTCCGTTGTCATTTTCTTTAAATCTTTCTTGTGCTCCGTCCATATAATTCTCAGTATCCTTCTGTAGTACCACCTTTCTGCTGTCTCTAGTTTTTGTCCTCATCCATGGGGAGATTTCCAGCATTCACTGCCATATATTGGATATTGCGTAGTAGACTAGCACTCTTTTTCATTGTATCTAACGAAGATTTGCAGTTTCTTAGCACCTTGCTTAACTTTTATTGTTTCTTTGTCCAGAAAAATGCATCTTCAAATCTCAGTGACTCATTTTTCATCGTCCGTTAAAACGCTTCTAAGATATTTAAACTTCTGCAACTGCTTGATATTTATATCTTTAACTCGTAATTCTTGAGTTTTCCTTAGCTTGTTGATGACCATTCTATCAGTCTTCTGTCAGTTGATCATTAGTCCTTTATTCTTACTTTCTACTACTAATCTGTCTCGGATGACATGCAGTTTATTTTCCAAGTAAGCCAACAGTGACATCTGTATATCTTATATTGTTAACATAACCAACGATAATAATTCCTGGTAGGGTCTCTGTAGAAGTTTGGATGCAAGTTTCTCGCAGACATTTTTTCGCTATCCCAAATACGCCTTTGGTTTTCTGTGACCCTTTCTCCAATTTTTTCTTTTTTCTTTTCTTTTTACATTCCATTTTCTGCCAAACTAAACTACTTTAGCCGTTCCGTTCTCCAGATTCTTTACAGAATCTTAATGGTTTTTCTTTTCTTTCCTTCGTATTTCAAAGTTTTCCTCAGCTGCCTCCTTATTCGCCATTCTTTGCAAATAGTTTTTTTTTTTTTGCGTTTAGCATCTTAACTCCAGCGGCACACTGACCCTTCTACTTTGCTTTCCTCTCAATTACTTGCGTTAGCAAAAGAGCTCAAATACCTGACATCATTCTGTATTTTCACCATTTGTCAAAAGAGCCTCTGATCTCCATTTCTATTCTCCCCACCATACCGCCTCTGTCTTACACTCTTAACATATTTTTACTCTTTCATCTAATCTTGCTACATTATTTTTCTTCTTCTATGTGTCCTAGATCATGGCTCTCCACAACTTCCCCTTCTATGTAATTCTTATTAATTTTCCCTCTATAACAACCATTATTACATCACTGTTTCCATTTTACACTCTTAACATATTTTTACTCTTTCATCTAATCTAACCATTCTTGCTACATTATTTTTCTTCTTCTATGCGTCCTAGATCATGGCTCTCCACAGCTTCCAGTTCTTATTAACATTCTCTTCTATTCCACCCATTATTCCATCACTGTTTCCATTTTACACTCTTAATATATTTTTACCCTTTCATCTAATCTAACCATTCTGGCTACATTATTTTTCTTCTTCTATGCGTCCAAGATCATGGCTCTCCACAGCTTCCCGTTCTTATTAATATTCTCTTCTATTCCACCCATTATTCCATCACTGTTTTCATTTTACACTCTTAATATATTTTTAGTCTTTCATCTAATCTAACCATTCTTGCTATATTATTTTTCTTCTTCTATGCGTCCAAGATCATGGCTCTCCACAGCTTCCCGTTCTTATTAATATTCTCTTCTATTCCACCCATTATTCCATCACTGTTTTCATTTTACACTCTTAATATATTTTTACTCTTTCATCTAATCTAACCATTCTTGCTATATTATTTTTCTTCTTCTATGTCCAAGATCATGGCTCTCCACAGCTTCCCGTTCTTATTAATATTCTCTTCTATTCCACCCATTATTCCATCACTGTTTTCATTTTACACTATTATATCTTTCATCTAATCTAACCATTCTTGCTATATTATTTTTCTTCTTCTATGCGTCCAAGATCATGGCTCTCCAATATATTTTTCTTATTAATATTCTTTCATTCCACCCATTATTCCATCACTGTTTTCATTTTTACACTCTTAATATATTTTTTACATTTCATCTAATCTAACCATTCTTGCTATATTATTTTTCTTCTTCTATGCGTCCAAGATCATGGCTCTCCACAGCTTCCCGTTCTTATTAATATTCTCTTCTATTCCACCCATTATTCCATCACTGTTTTCATTTTACACTCTTAATATATTTTTAGTCTTTCATCTAATCTAACCATTCTTGCTATATTATTTTTCTTCTTCTATGCGTCCAAGATCATGGCTCTCCACAGCTTCCCGTTCTTATTAATATTCTCTTCTATTCCACCCATTATTCCATCACTGTTTTCATTTTACACTCTTAATATATTTTTAGTCTTTCATCTAATCTAACCATTCTTGCTATATTATTTTTCTTCTTCTATGTGTCCTAGATCATGGCTCTCCACAACTTCCCGTTCTATGTAATTCTTATAAATATTCTCTTCTATTCCACCCATTATTCCATCACTGATTTCATTTTACACTCTTAACATATTTTTTACTCTTTCATCTAATTTAACCATTCTTGCTAGATTATATTATTCTTCTATATGTCCTTGATCATGGCTCTCCACAACTTCTTGGTCTATGTAATTCTTATTAATTTTCTCTTCTATTCCACCCATTATTTCATTTTACATTATTTTCAATTAACATAATTCTACATTTTCATCTAATCTCCATTCTTACCAAATTCAGGCTTCTTCTGTCCTAGATCATCCGATTTCCATTCTATGTAATTCTATTAATTTTCTTTTCTATTTTATTCTCGTTCCATCTCATATTCAGGCCGGTAGACATCATTGCTGCAAGCCAGGATCAAAACCCAACTATTTATATATATATATATATATATATATATATATATATATATATAAAGAGAAACAGGAGGGAAAAGAGAAAGACAGAGATAAAGAATGACATAGAGAGGAACCCGAGAAAAAACACATGTATAAACGTGTTTATCTGTCTCGCTATATATATATATATATATATATATATATATATATATATATATATATATATATATATATATATATATATATATATATATATATATATATATATATATATATATATATATATATGTGTGTGTATGGGGCAATGGAAACTTAGTATTTGTCGAGTTCCCAAGATTAAATCTCTGACAAAATCAAAATATTTATTCTTTTATCGTGTGCAATAAACAGAGGTAAGTCTTGTAACTTTCACAGTCGATACCACTGTCGTCTTTTTTATTTATTTATTCTTCCAAATATATATATATATATATATATATATATATATATATATATATATATATATATCTGTGATTAAAAATATATACATCTGTGATTAAAAGCGACGTCCGCAACAGGTTCTTTATTTATATTAGTCTTTTCCTTATTATGATAATCCGAATATATACTCCTATTTTTGTTCTTAATGTTTTCTTTGTATTTCTATAAAAACTCACGAAAAATTTACGCAAATCTTTGCCCTAATATTATGCAACTTGTAAATTATCTTCCATTACGTGTAACCTTTTTCAAATAATTTATCAGCGGATTTTTCAATTTATCCGCTATTAGCAAACTGATTAAATTTCCTAGAAATATTATGTGGGAATTAAAATTGGTGGCAATACCCGTGAAGTTTTCAAGGTTTTCTTATTCGAATTTTTTGATGAATCTTAATTAATGTTTAAGCGCCTTACGAGATCCCCGTTTAAGAAATACCCTTGGAAGTTCTTCTAATACCTCATTGAAATTCTGACCTGAACAATTTCAATACGATATTAGAATATTAATCATACATATAAATACAGAGCATTATTTAAATAATTAAGTGAAAAGAAATTAAATTCACAAGCTTTTCCGTTTCACTGACGCAGACGTTAAACATATGAGAGTCTTATCGCTCCCGTCATTCAACCTAGTTTATTGGCTTGGTTATCACTTTGAAAGCGACTTTATTTTATTCAGGGAATATATAGGCTATCCTGTCCCTGGAAGATCGGGAGATGAAACGTATGTGAGAGTCAGCCCATGGAGAAAGAAATAAACGTCTTCCCGCTTTCTCGATGCAGCGGCTATGATCTTTCTGACCAGTTAGTTGCACCCATTTGTTGAACGCTGCATATGAAATTAACAATTGTTGAACGACACATATGCAAATAACATTTCAACCGTTGAACCAATTCAAAGGCGGTCAAAGGCGTATTTTTAAGAAATAGAAAGTAAGAATGAAAGAAATGAAAGAAAAATTTAATAATTTTAGGATGAAGATTTATATTTAATACTAGCAGTAGAGCTCGGCGTTGCCCGGGGATGTAACAGTAAGAGATAGATTAAGTATCAATCATCATAAAGACTGAAAAATAAAATTGACAAAGATTATTGCTTAAGGTTGACGGACACGCATGTCTTAATTAGTTTTTTTTTGTTTTGTTTTGTTTTTTTTCTTTACGAATTGGTCAAACCCAAACTCAAACAAAAACATTGTTTTCAATCGTTATGAATAGAATTTTATTATCAACAATTGTCTTGTAAATGGAATTTTTAAAGCATTCTGAATGTAAAAATAGAGAAAAAAGTGTGCAAGACAATAAGAAACAATACCTGCCAAAAAAGAAAATGGTTTTGTTGAAATCGGTTGAAAAATGTAGGAAATCCGATCCCATATATAAACAAACACACACACACACACACACACACACACACACACACACACACACACACACACAACCTGGGTTTTATAAGTATAACTCGATATGAGTTGTCCCCCTTTCATTCCGTGAAAGTGATGCCTTTTAATCGTGTTTTCAAATTGATTTCGTGCAAAAACAATTGTGTTTTTCCAATTTTTGGCGCTGTCAGAACCACCACAAGGTAATTTTACGTAGTCCTCTGAAGTTTTGTTGAAATCGGTTTAAAAATGTAGGAAATCCGATCCAATATATAAACGTGCACACACACACACACACACACACACACACACACACACACACACACACACACACAAATCTGCGTTTTATAATAAGTAAGATCAATAAAGAAGACCATGTTACAGAAGGAAGGAACGAAAGAAAGATGGAAAGAAATTAGGAATAAAGGTAGGAATAAGGAAGGTGGGAAGAACGGAATTAAGGATTGTTGGAATGAAAGAATAAAGGAATGAGTGAATAATTAAGGTAAAAGGAGAAAATGGAAGAAATAAAGAAGCAATGTAGGAAGGACGAAGGCAGGTAGAAAGGAAGAAAGGAAGGTAGCAGAGAAAGAAGGAAGGTTGAAAAGGAAGGAAAAAAGGAATGAATGAGTTAAGGAAGCAATGAATGAATAAAGGAAGGAAGTAATCAGGAAAGGAAGGAAAGAAGGAAGGAAAGAGCAAGAAAATTCTTATACGATATGTCAAAAATCGTGCTGACTAAGCAAAATATATAAAATTGACAATATCCCATTTACTGCTTCATATCCAGCCATTTTACCCCAAAATCACGCCGTTTTAGATCTGCGTGTAAAGGAAGGATTTTCCTTCGATCTGCGCCGCAAAATACAGGGTGCGATGGATAAACTGTCGTCTAAATGACGCAAAAACGAAAATAAAACTGACATTTCATTTTAACAGATATACAGGCTGCGATGTATAAATTGTCGACTAAATGCCGCCCAAATGAAAATAACGCTGACATCTCATTTTAACAGATATAGAGGGTGCGATGGATAAATTGTCGTCTAAACGACGCCAAAATGAAAATACCGCTGGCATTTCATTTTAACAGCTATATTTACCAAAATTACACAAAACTATCTTGAAATACGAAAGAGTAAATTTATTCAATAAAATCGTCACTGGCTTCAACCACGACCTCCAAACAGCTGCAGAATTTCCTGCAAATCTTCTAGACAGTCACCTTGTGTAAGTTGTTGACTGCTGCCATAATGCTTGCTTTCAGTTCATTTTTGTTGTTAGAAAGAGTTTTTTTTTGGTTTCTCGCTCAATTGCGCCCCATAGATAATAATTAATGAGATTGCAGTGTGGGGAGTTCGGTGGCCAGATGCGAGGAAGGGTGTAGCCGCAGAAATTGTCTGATAGCCATGACTGGATTTTCCTGTTTGTGTAGCATGGTGCAGAGTCCTGTTGTCAGACATAGGGTCTTCCAGCAGCCATCCTCTTGATCCAGAGCAACACTAACTCCTCAAGCCATTTGCTGTTGGCCTCTGTGTTTATTCTGAGGCCGTTTAAGAAGATGATTGGAGTTATCACGTCGCCATCACTAGTGGTCACACCAAACACCTTCGTAATCAGCATTAGATTAATCCAACTCTTTCTGAATCCTCTGCACTATACTCAGATTGACACCTAAACAATCTGAAATGATCGTATTGGATCATCCGATAATGCCAAGCACAGAATGCCGTTTCTAAATTCCTGACAGAACTGCGTCCTGGGACTCTTTTTCTCCCTGACAGCACTTAACAGAACCTACTAAACTGTGTAGAGATCTCTTTGAATGTCAGAATAAAATGGGTTTCAAAACATTCCAACTTCTCTCGAATGAAAAATAGAGGAAGATTCTGAAGTTGATATTTAAATATTGCTGGCCGACAATTTCCTTGCTAGATTGAATTAGGGACAATTTACTTGCTAGATTGAATTAGGGACAATTTCCTTGCTAGGGTGACCTGGCGAATGAGATTCCGGAGGTTGTGCTGTATGTTATATAGGAAGTAATACAACATATCTCAAAATCAACGCAATTATATGTTCTAATACCACGTGCCATGCCTCTTCCGTATATTTTAGTTCAGTTATCTCTTTTTAACACACTTCTCCAAGTTTTTTGTTCACCTCTGCTGTGGGCAGGTATTGAACTCAAAACGCTCTCAAATCACTGGATTACCAAGGCTTTTATCCACTGGGCCATTTGTCCTTGAGAAACTATGAAAATCTACCGCGGTGGACGAAATTAATTGTTCGGATCGAAATTTCCATCACCTGAAGAAGGCCGGTGCGAACAACGGCCGAAATGTCGTGGATATGACAACGAAGATGATAGTCCGAATAATGTAAATAGTGTACATAATACCTCATCTCAGAAATATAGTCAGTTACTGAAAGGCCGAAACGTTGTGATAAATATGGCGACAAATATGAGGACAATAGTCCGAATAATGTTAATAGTGTACATAATACCTCATCTCAGATATATAGACAGATACTGAAAGGCCGAAACGCTGTAATAAATATGGCGATAAAGATGAGGACAATAGTCCGAATAATGCAAATAGTGTGCATAATACCTCACCTCAGGAATATAGATAGATACTGAAAGGCAGAAACGTTGTAATAAATATGGCGACAAAGATGAGGACAATAGTCCGAATAATGTAAATACTGTACAAAATACCTCATCTCAGAAATATAGACATATACTAAAGAAAGGGTCGTTCGAATAAGCCAGACACTTAAAGTCGTTCTCCGTCCAAATTGTGTTGCTTGTGCAATTCGTCATTACTTTCCATTGTATATTGGCCGGCTCTTTCAGTGGGTTTGTTGGTCATGTCTTGCAACTGAACTTCCTGCTTTAAGATCGATATCGTTTGCGAAGCACAGTTTGCAGACAGGTCTTTCATCGATAGAGATAAAAGTGTTGTAGTCATGGAGGGTTACCTGCCTAATTCTCTCCAGAAACGGATTGAACAGTTTTGAAAAGTGCAGGAATCCCTGTCTAACGTTGACAGTCGTCTGGAAAGAAATCATCCATTTGTTTATTGAAGAATACTGGCATAGTCATAGACGGCCTGAATTACTTGCATGAGCGCATGTTTTGGTGAATCCTCTGATGACGTGCCTAAGGCTATCATGACATACCCGGTCAGATGCTTTTTACAAATATTTCTTGATCTACACATGAAGATTTGTCCTACTATGCTCCGTTCGGCGCTAAAACATGCGTATTCTTCTGACAAATTTAGATTTCAGACGTTTGAAGATAATACGGAGCATGATCTTGCTGGGGTGGCTGACGAGGTTCTATAATTTTGGTATCGATTAAGGTTACCTTTCTTTGGTAGGGGCATCACCAGTGACAGGCCCACACTTTTGGCCAATTTTTCTGTACCTATATAATGCAGGCATACTACTGTGTTTGGCCACATTTTCTGTGCCCAAATAATGCTGGCATACTGCTGTGTTTGGCCACTTTTTCTGTACTCAAATAATGCTGGCATATTTCTGTGTTTGGCCACTTTTCTGTACCCAAATAATGCTGGCATAGTGCTGTGTTTGGCCACATTTTCTGTACCCAAATATTGCTGGCATACTGCTGTGTGGGACATGACAGTTTCTTCAGTTTTATACAGGTTTCAGGCTACATACCTATGCTTCTACAGCCTTCTTCAGTATTGGCAAACTGTATTTGCCTTCTCTAGGGTACTCATCAGTTTGCATTAAAGAGATATATGGTTGGACCTCGTAACTGTAGAGGCCATCTCAGTATTCGGTTCATCTCTTCAGAACTTTCACGTCTGTAAGCACCATACAATCTTTGTCATATATGAGAGCTGCTATTGGCTGGCTGGACTTGAGGGCATTGCTGTCCATTTAATTTTAATGCTCTTTTCAATAGAGCTGCACTGTTCTTGTCTCCACTTTTTCCCGCTTAGCTTTTACCTCATGCCGCACAAATCAATTATTTCTTCCGTGATCCACGGCTGGGTCTTCCCAGATGATGTAAAGCTGTCAATTAATAGAGGAGGCACGGTGGAGTAATGGATAGCGTCTTGGATTGAGGAATCGGAGAGTCGAGTTTGAATTCCAGTCGAATCCATTATATTCACTTACGTGCTAATACCCTTGGGAAAGGTGTGAATTCTCTTCTTCTCCCTCCAGCTATGAGTATATAGCAATACAGACTGGGTTCTATAGCCTGGAATGGCAAATGGTTTAGGAGAAGGAAAGCTCTGAATTCAAAATCTGCGGAGGTTCGTTTGGGGACCTTGTGGCACGTAGTGCACCAGGTCTCTGTATTCGGCTCTTCAAAAAGTGTGGATGGTCCTACACGAAACCTTCACCACTATAATCAAATATCATGTGCTATGCATGCGCGTTTGGGGACCGCTTGTGAATTCCAAATTTCCATGAAACTCCGATATTGGAGCCGGCTCAACCAACCCCGGGTGAATGCCGTTACAAGAACAAGAGAAGAGTCAATTAATCGCGTGCATTATTTTTCTATTTTGGAGAAGTACGTTCCGTTCGTAAGTTTACAAGATGGGTTAGCTAGTTACTAAGAGAAACTGTCCAATCTATCTATCTATTGTTGCATTCTGTGTCGTCTAGAGATCACCACGCTATTAATAAAAACGGTATCAAAGAAAAGGCTCATATACTTTTGGTATTGAACTTACAACCGTGGAAACGTGGACTCTAATAAGCATTAGTATCACTAAAGTGAGAGGAACCCATGTCGTACGTTGATTCGGCATCCTTCGCAGTCATAATTAGCCGGTCTCAAAACTGAGTGTGGGAAGTATATCGACGCTTCAGAATTATTGTAACCCTCTGGTGAATTCGCGCAATTTTTGAATTATATTCAAAACCAAGACAAATACAATCCATCACCGTCAGAATTCCCGGACCACGAGTCACTCAGGCCTTCGCATTCTGTAATAATATCTATCTATCTATCTATCTATCTATCTATCTATCTATCTATCTATCTATCTATCTATCTATCTATGTGTGTGTGTCTGCATGGATGTGGGTTTCTTTGTGAGTAGGTGAGTAGGCATGCAGTTGTTTTATCTTTCTTGAATCATTTGGAAACGTTCTGGGTATATTTACAAATGTACTGAAGGAGAATTTCTTGGAGGGGGTAAATTAATTTCAGAACAGGCCAAATAAGGCAGATTCTAATGTATCCCTTTTTTTTTTTTGACTATGCACCCGATCTCTCCCCATTTTTCTTTCTTTTTCACACTCTCAGTTTTTTTTTTATTTTATTTCTGCAGATGTTTGAACTTTAAAACTCTTCCCATTGGTTGTTCCAAGATGAAAATATCCAACGCCCATAATTTCAACTCATTTTACTTTTTGGACATATTACGTTAATTTTATTATTTTTTTAGCGTTTTTTTTTTTTTGATTGTTTTTAATTTTAGTTTTTTTTTTGTAGCTTGTTTCATACTTTTAACTGATTCACATGTAAACAATTCTTCAATACTTTTTTTAGGTTAAAATGAAATGAAAAATACGCAAACCAACCGTCACCGAATAAAAAAAAAAAAAAACAAATTACCCCATCCCCCCACCAAAAAAAAGCTTTAAAGTATAAACATATTTTGGGTTGATTTTATTTTTAATTTTATTCTTTATAAAAACTATTTTATTCTTTTTACATCCATCATTCTTTATATTTCCTTATTTTTTTTAAACTATAAGATAGATCCACATCGCTTCAGGGAGGAGCGAGGAAACTTCAGCACCTTCTATTCCTTACTGAAACTAAAGAGAAAATTTGTCCGCTTGGCCTCAAACTATGAAATGTTATTGACCTAAGCTGTATCATTTGTCGAAAATCATGACTGCCATTAATTTAAAAAGTAAATAAAACTTAATTTTCCTTTTTTTTATATTGGATTCCGAAACATTAGATTCTAAAAGATTTATATATGTCTGAAAAAAGGGAAGAGGTCTCATTCCTGAAAATAATTGCATAAAAAGTTCTAAAAATAAGAAAAAACGTAAATAAAATAATTTTATTCAACATCAAAACAAAAAACGATGTTTATATTAGATGAATGGATTTTTTTTTAAAGAAGTTAATTTTATGAGGAAATCAGAAAAAATGGAATGAGGAATCTTTAAAATATCGGATTTACACCACACCTTCAATTTTCAAAAATTTTCCCTCACTCCCCTTACATATTTTGCTTTGTGACGCCCTGCTTGGATTTAAAACTAAACTGCCATTATATATATATATATATATATATATATATATATATATATATGTATATATATATATATATATATATATGTATATATATATAATAATGGCTAATTTACTCATCATAACATATATATATATAAATATATATATATATATATATATATATATAATGGCTACAATTTATATCGCACCTTTTATATATATATATATATATATATATATATATATATATATATATATATATATATATATAATATTTACTCATCGCACCTTTTATTTATATAAATATATATATATATATATATATATATATATATATATATATATATATATTGATAAATTATATATATATATATATATATATATATATATATATATATATATATATATATATATATATTCGAGGGATAAATAATCGCCTTTCTATATATTTAATTTCGCGCAAGCGCCTTATTTGATTTTGGTTTTGTCGACTGCACAATATAGTAGGCTAAGTTGGGCACTGTCTGTGAGAAAAAGCCCACTATGACGCAATTCACTCTGCCAGAGATTTGGAAACGGCATGCTGTACCGCTTGGCATTCGCACCGGAACCACAAATACTATCTTTTCAGAATGTTTATCTGTCATTCCGAAGAGAGTGCGGGGGATTCCGAAATAATTGAATGATATATCCTGTTAGCATCATGGTGTTTGGAATGATCACTAGTGTTGTCGATGATATGCGTCCGTTTATTTCCCCATATGGTTCTCAGAATCAACACGGAGAATTACATTTAGTGTCTTGAGGAGGTAGTCCTACCGTGGGTCAAAAGCGTGAAAGACCCTATGTCTAGCAACAACACTCTGCACCATGCCACACACGCAAGAGTATAAAGTCATTAATGTCAGACAATTTCTGCTATCACAAACCCATGACACTTGGCCTACTGATTCCCCAGATTACAACCCTCTTGATAATGACGTGTGGGACGACGTATCTGAGCAGCAGACAAACAAAATTCCTTATGAAACCAAAGACGAACTGATGGCAAGGATTATGGCAAAATTCGCCAACAGAAATAAGGAGAACTTCCAGAGGAGTTTCAGGAGATTCCAGACATGGTTGAAGCCAATGGCGATTTTATTGAATAAGGTTACTCTTTAGGATGTCAAGATATTTTTGTTTAATTTTGGTTTATATAGCTGTTAAAATAAAGTATCAGTGTTATTTTTTTGCGTAATTGGACAGCGAGTGATCCATCGTACCCTGCATGCGTATATATATATATATATATATATATATATATATATATATATATATATATATAAAAAAGAAAGTACAGTAAAATATATAATCCAGTTTTCTTATTGATATTTTATTTTTACAAAACAGAGTTCAATGTAAATTTACAGAGCATAAATTACCTGATTTAAAATATGGTTTCTTCGCTACACAGTAATAACCATGTTTCAAAAACTGAAGCTAAAAAACTTCAAATTTAATTATATAATTAAATTAAAAGCATTAATTCTGTTTCAACTTCAAGGAAATTTTGGAATAACTTACTTTAAAATTTAATGAGTTTTAAAAGCACATGCATTCATAATTTTTGTTTCCAAGGACATAGAGAAATCCAATCATTTAGACAGGTGCGTAGCGTGTTTTGTTTTTATTAACTATTATTATATCAATTTTGAGTTACATTCGAAAAGTGGTTATGTCTAGGTAGGGTAGGGGTGCCTTTTTTCAACGAGTTCTGACATGCGTTCAGCGCATGTCGTCTGTTTGTTTTATCAATGACAAAAAGGTTTTCGGCATTTTATTCGTTAAATTTCTACTTGTATACATACAGATTCTTTCTAAAAGGGGTGTTTGTATTAGAATACGTTGTATTGATCTACAATTTTAAAATATTATTTTTATTTTTTATTCCTAATAGATTATATTTATTTTTAAAACAAATAAATGTAATAGAATTAGTGATGAAACCCTATATTTAAATTAGTTAATTTATATATATATATATATATATATATATATATATATATATATATATATATATATATATATGTGTGTGTGTGTGTGTGTGTGTGTGTGGTAATAATCAAAATATCCTTTTCAAGGAATTAAAAGTCATTTTAGACGACACTAGCGATGAGATGAAAATCAGAGATGCTTCAGGGACCATTTTAAGGTGTGGTTATTTTCGTAGACTTCCAACATACATACATACATACATATATATATATATATATATATATATATATATATATATATATATATATATATATATATATATATATATCGTATGTTAAAAAAAATCTCTCAAAATCATTTGCAACATTTTCCCTTTTTTTAATGTTTTATTTTTCTATATTTGTTTGTGTTTTTCCCTCAATTTTGGAAACTTTAATTTTGTGTTTTTTTTCTCACAATTTCTTTCTCGTTTACATTGTTATTTTGACTTTCGTGTTTTTCTGCGTTACGAGTTGAGTGCCAGCTGTCTAATGTTGGTCTCTCTAAGAATGTTTGCTTTAGATACGTCATGTATATGACAGTGGCAGAATAACCCCATAAATGCATACACACACACATGCCTGTTCACCTCGACGTGATGTAATAGTTAGCAAGCTTCTCTCGCTTGAAATCCTTACAAATGAGTAGTGAGTTCAATCCTCACTGGGTGCCCCATACTTTCGGCCATGTGCCAGATCTAAGCTGTGCTTAGAAAATCATCAAGGGCACCTCGGCGTGGTGTAATGTTTAGCAAGCTTGTCTTGCTATGTCAGTTACTACTGAAAAGTGAGTTCGATCCTCACTCGATGCTCCATGCTTTCGGCCTTGTGCCACATCTAAGCTACGCTTAAAAAAATCTAGGGTACCTCGAGGTGGTGTAATAGTTAGTAAACTTGTCTCAGTAGAACTAGTTACGACTGAGTAGTGAGTTCGATACTCACTGGGTACCCCAGACTTTCGGTTTTGTGCCATATCTGAGCTACGCATGGAAAATCACTACACACATTCCTGTATATAAACATACTTATATATGGGAAAACGATATATAACTTTTTATATAACAAGAACAATTTATGAAAAAAAAAAAAACCTATGACAAAATTTAAGTTGAAACGCGTCCCACGAATTCTTTTACCTCATAGTCATAATTTTTCCCTAAAATACATATTATGAACCTGTCTTTATTTTAGTAAGTTAAATGCTATATTTAATAGATAAATACCTTTGAGTAGACATTCCATTTTTTTTAAGCAATGTAAATTTACATCTACTTGCTTGTACGTTTTAAAGGTTTAAAAAATTATGATGACGGCCTCTGTGTTCTCTTTTCATGTGTAACCATCGTATTCTCGAGTACTTTTCGATTGCTCAGACAAGGTAGATATTTACAGTCAACTTTTAAAGTGAAGTAAGATGCAAAGAAGGAAATCTACAGGAACTTCTATAGTAGATAGTAAAAGAGAGCGAGAAGAAAGGACTAATTACCAATTGCCAGAAGACTGAATGTATGGCGAAACGAACAACCTATCATGCGAATTATTTAAAAGTGTTTTCACAGAGGACGGAAAGTACATCGGATCCCGAGAAACTGGAAAATTTAGTTAGAAACAAAGAAAAGAGTACTGAACTCTTGTGTGATATCTATTTTTACATTAGAATAGAGAAAGATGCTTTCTAGAAAATAAGCATAGTATTAAGAAACAGGAAAATTTCGTTGGAAGCAAAGAAAAGAGTACTGAACTGTTACGTAATATCTATTTTTACATTAGAATGGTGAAAGATGCTTTCTAGAAAATTAGTGTAGTATTAAGAAACAGGAAAATTTCGTTAGAAGCAAAGAAAAGAGTACTGAACTGTTACGTAACATCTATTTTTTATATTAGATTGGAGAAAGATGTTTTCTAGAAAATAAGCATAATATTAAAAAACAGGAAAATTTCGTTAGAAGCAAAGAAAAGAGTACTGAATTATTTGTGTGATATCGAATTTTATATTAGAATGGAGAAAGATGCTTTCTAGAAAATAAGCGTAGTATTAAGAAAAAGAAAAATCTCGTTAGAAACAAAGAAAAGAGTAATGAACGTGGCATCTATTTTTTACATTAGAATGGAGAAAGATGCTTTCTAGAAAATAAGCATAATATTAAAAAACAGGAAAATTTCGTTAGAAGCAAAGAAAAGAGTACTTTTTTTAAAAAAATGTATTGCAGGTATTTTTATTTAAAAATTTTTTTTATACTTTCATAGTTTTTTGGCTACAGCTTGGTGGTTGACAACCTGCCCATAACTTGGACCCTAACACGTGCTAATACCCCGAGTCAGGGTAGACCTAGGAACAGCAGTAATTAACAGGTCGTTAAACACCCCTCAAAACTTCCAGATCAGAGGCCTTGCTGATGTAGTTTTTTGTCATACTCAGGATAAATATTAGATTGCTGCAAAAATAATGACGCAATATTGTCGTTTTTTGACCTATTTTTTAACGTCAAAAAACGACATTCTTACGTCATTATTTTTGCACCAACCTAATACTAATAAGGAAAACAATCTGCCGGGAGTTGTTCCACAAAGCAGCAGTTCTTGGGAAGAAGCTGTCCGAATAGAAAGTGTTTCTTACTATCGGAATAAAAAAAAAATACGAGGGATGATACATATTTGCATACGTAGGCCAGGTGGGTCACATTTACAAAGGTCACAGCCGGTGTGACCAAGGAATCTAGCTCGTCAAGATAACTGCCATGGTAACAGATCGACAAGATAGATGGAGCTAAGCCATAAACATCGGCTCCACACAAAATCAATCGAAAGCAACTGGAGTATCGTTAAAATGAAGAATAACTCCATATTCGGATCTCATCGCAGAAATATTTCTGTGTGTTTCTTTGGAGACCTAAGGCAAAAAATAATAATTAATGTATTTTTTAACAACTTTTAAAGGACATTTCTGAATTTTGGTCTGAATTTTAGTAAATATAAATTCTTTTAGGGTGAATTAATATTTTGGAGTGAATTATCAGAAAAATTTGGTTTTGCCTTGTTTATCGAGGTGAGGGCGGATGCAGACCCCACACTTAGAAACGGTTCCCCCAAGTCGCCAATATTTGAGGCGATAGTATAGATCAACACACCCGGAGTGAAATGGAAGTGTCTCGCTCTGTGAGAATTTGGTGTGAAATTTAGTAGATATAAATTCTTTTTATTTTAGGGTGAATTAATATTTTGGGGTGAATTAACAGAAAAACATGGTTTTTCCCTTGTTTATCGAGGTGACGCGGATGAACACCCCACGCTTATAAATGGCGCACCCAAGTATAATTGGGACGATTGCAAAGATCAACCCAACCAGAGTGCAATGGAATTTGGTGTGAATTTTAGTAAATATAAATTATTTTTATTTTAGGGTGAATTAATATTTTGGGGGTGCATATATGCACAATAGGTGGATTTATTATATACAGTTCGTTAGAAAATCTTTTCTGTTCTTGTAGGAATACGCGGAGACTAGTAGATTCCTGTATCTTCGGATAAGCATGTATATATTAAAAAATCTTTCCATCGGAATCAAATTTATAACATTTTTAAGAATACGTTGTGAAAGCGTCGCCCATTTGACGACAACGTGACCACGCTCAAACGGAAAGCTGATCATTTAAAATTTTCATTTATCTGTTTTGGATAAGACTTGTTTTTATGTCCATCGTTTTCGTCGTGTTATACTGATTATGTTAATTGTATTTTTAATGAATATTGTCCTGAAGAAGGTTATTAAACCGAAACGTCAGACGTCGACATTTCATTCATATTAAAACAACATAATCGCATTTTAAGGATTTTTGTTTTGTTTTTACAGATATTTTCTTCATTCTGTCGGATTTATATCCATTTATATTTGCTTATCATATATATAGTGTGTATCAAAAACACATTTACAAAATTTGAGGTCGGTTTCCTCAGATCAAAAGAAAAATCAATATAAACTTTTGAGTTACTAAGTTTAAATTTTACGGTAGAGGCTATTAAATGTACATTACAAGGTGCTGACCAAACATACTTTTGCAACGTTGGAGGTAGATTCCTGAAATGAAACAAGGACAAAAGTCCATATGAACATATGTCTAAATGGCCATCGTTGTACCTCAACATAGCTTGCTTCTACACATGCATGCACCCGTCGGATCATTGACTGGTGGACCCATTAAAATACTCCCACACGGTGTCGACACATTTTACCTTGTTTTGATGTCCGGAAACTACCCTTAAATTTTGTAAAAGTATTTTCGATATGTTTACTTTTAGAAGCATAGACTTTGTGCCCGATGAGCTGTAATTCAGGGAAACTTTAGTCGCGCACTAAAACATAGGTACACGTATATATACTAATTAATACATATCTTATCTCTGTATAACCACATCGAACACTATTATGATTTGTGGCGATTTCGTATTTGTTCAGGTGAGGTTTCAACTGTTTTATCTATATAGCTTCAACGTGAACAAACGGAACAAAATAAAATACGAAATTTCCACAAATATTCTTAAATGCCTATAATTCATAACAGAAGCACTTGGTTTATACCAACGGCTTCCCATACTTCTCGTTTTCACTCTCGCATGGTCATGGTGATGTCACGGACTGCGACGCGATTTTCGCTTCCGCGTCTCGTATACACGAGTTTGTCGTTGCTTTGAAATTTTTCATGCAACGAAAACAGATCATCATTATTGTTTCGTCCGGCTATTGGTTGTTACATTGAAAAGTAATTATCATCTTTAATAATGGCTTATGTAAGCCGAAAGCTTAGACTGGATTTAAACATGTATCAATATGGTGATTTCCTTTCATCTTTCAATGATAATGTTATTAAGCTTATCAGACAATATGAAAGGAACTTACTTAAAATAAATAGACACAACTTGTCTATATTATTTTATGGAACATGCATTAATGAAAAAATGCTGTCCAAATATACACACTATACATCTTTATATATATATATATATATATATATATATATATATATATATATATATATATATATATATGTATTTTTTAAAAGTTATTTTTAAATGGATGCTTATATTTGAGATGCTCTGTTTTATAAATTATAACTATAACAGTTGTCAATGTGCTGAGCTTTAATTAGAACGTGAAAAAATTATCCATTATGGAATTTTTTCTTCTATGTTATATTGTCATAGTCACGGGCGCATTAAAGCATGTATATATATATATATATATATATATATATATATATATATATATATATATATATTATGAAATGGCCATTTTAAGGCATTTTCCTGTTTATACATTCTTTTTTATAGATGAAAATATTTAAGTAAATGTTCTGTTTATAATAAACAGTATTAACAACATTTACCGGCCTGAATATCCGAGAGAAAAGAAGAATGTATTAACATAAAAATGTCTTAAAATAATTGCCGGACTTTGTCCATTTCATAATGTGTGACGTCATTTGTTTACATTTGGATACGCATTGAGCAGATATGAATGAACGAGATAAAATCATGGGGAATTGTAGTTTAAAAACAGTAAAATCGACCTTTCTAATCGAAACGCTCCTCTGTGGCGAAATCGGTAAAAGCACGTCAGGCTATATGACGGTTCCGTATAGGATACAGGTTCGATTCCTGTCGGAGGACGCATATTTTCTATGACAATTTCTCAGACGTTCAAGCCGGTAAATGTTGTTAATAATGGTTCTTATAAAGAGAGCATTTACTTAAATATTTGTATCTATAAAAAGAAATGTATAAACACACACACACACACACACACATATATATATATATATATATATATATATATATATATATAAAAGTGAACATAGAAGTCAACACTTAGAGGCGACAGTCTGTTTCATGCTATATGCAATCGTCGGTGGCCTGACGATTGCATATAGCATGAAACAGACTGTCGCCTCTAAGTTTTGACTTCTATGTTCACTTTATATTTACACACGCTCTATCTCTGATATTGAGTACTTTATTCCATAAATATAGAAAACCTTAAGACTATATTTCTTTTATATATATATATATATATATATATATATATATATATATAATGACTTTTCGAGTACCCTCATGAACTAATTCCTCACGAAGTTTCCTATCATCATTTTATAACGGCAGGTACCTCTAAAAGTTTTCTAAAGAGATTATAACATGATGAAAAATGCCCCAAACTTGATAAAAACAAAGTTTTATCGTCAAAATATTTACGTTAATATTAAAAGGAAAAGCTAAAGCAATTTTTTTTATTATTTGTCGTGACCAAGTAAATGGTTAAGTAATAACAAAAACCAGGTTTGCAGATATATCGTATATTAAACAGTAAGTACACCAGAAGAGTATTACACGACTAGTGAGTGTGTATCGAATGAACTAGCGCTCGATCTATTCACAGTTCGCTGTACACTGTTCCGCGAACATTCTCACCTACTAAATTTATAGTAGGCGGAAGAGCCTTACATAGATTCTTTAGAGGGAGGACTCCACAATATATTTTATTAATTTTTAAAACCTTTCTAGCACGTTTCAAAGTTTGGTTAAAAATCTTTTTTTCTTGCATCAATGGGTGGTTCAAAGATTAGTATCGGTAATTTTAGCTTCTATCTTGTAGTAAAACAACAATCGTTTTTGAAAATATTGTAAAAATCAAATAATTGTTGTATTTTAATAAAATTTTCAGAACTTATTCATCAACTATTTGTGAAATATTTTTGAGAAAATCTTGGTAAAAAGTTTTTTTTTTCCATCTGTTACCCCAAGTTATGAAATATTGAGAAATTAAAATTTCAGCCTCTTCATGTTAATATTAATTAAAAGTTGGACTCTTTGAGAATTTAAATCATTAATTTATTTTTGTCAAACATCATTTACCGAGAATCTGCTCTGATTTGTAAACTAAAAAATACAATAAAACTATGAAATTATTTAATTAGAAAAAACTTTAATTTGCTTTTATAAATATAATTTATTAAATACACCATTGTATTAAAAAATTTCGATGAATAATGAATTTTTAAAATAATTGTTTTCATTTTAATTAGAAACATTTATTAAGTTTTAGATCTGTTAAAATTCTATATTAATTCTACAAGTTAAATGATATTATTATTAAATGAAAACTATATTTAGTTATCAGAAATGGAAAAGCTTAATACAAATCATCAAACAACAATATCTTAAAAATAATTTTGAATATTTTTTTATGTGTATAAACGTATCGATTTTTGTAAGTAAGGGCGACCATGCATGACATTATCAGAAAATAAGAGCGATTATTCTAGCAAATTTAAAGTAAGTATTTTAAAAATTCAATAAAACATTAAATTTCAGTGAATATTTTCTTCATTTTTTAAGATTAGAGAGAACTTAAAATTATATAAAAAAGACGCTCACGTCATTTTCTTAAATTATGGTTTTACATTTACATTAGACATGTCACCAGATTGTAGACACGTCAACACTGATACCCTCGTTTTAAAAATGCATTTCTACGATATTTAAAACTTAAAGTAAATAATATTTGTTTCAAATCCGATTAATTGTATTTTAAATCAGCTAATATTCCTCAAATAAAATTTCAGATAAGTATATTTTAATTTTGGAAAAGTTTTTAATAATGAGAAAGACATTACGATGAATGATGACTAAAAAAAAGCGTTTGTTTTTTCAGCTAAAAGAAAACAAACTTCCATTCAATTTAAATTAGTTTTTGAAATACAGTAAAATATTTTGCTTATTTGAAATACTAAATGCAATTTATTAGCTTGAAATTAATAACTAAAATAAAAACTTCAAGAAAGATTTTACATTTTAAAAAATACATTTTAAGCCTTAGGTATCGCGTTTTTTTTTTTGTTTTTTTTTTTTTTGTTTTTTTGTGGAGGTCACTACATAACGGTGAAATACGTCATTATTTCACGCTCATTTATTATATGAAAACAATATAATGGAGAAAGTACGGATCAGATTTTGGGACGTTGCTGGGCTGAGAACGTTTCATCACTCCCTTTAAAAAGAAAGAAAGAAAGAAAGAAAGAAAGAAAGAAAGAAAGAAAGAAAGAAAAAGAATAAATGAATGAAAGAAAGAAATATGACATAAAATATAATACAACAATATATTAGAAATTTTACAAGTCGTTGAGTGGGAGTTTGAAAGCATATAGCTTATACCCACATTCATTACCGTGCCGGGGTGAAGGTAGGGTGTCAGCTTCCATTTTCTTTTTTTCATTTTTTCTTAACAAACATATCCACTTATTACTAGCCTTCAAATGTATATACTTGATGCTGATCCAGTTCACTACCGACAGGATCATATTTGAACTCTACCAAACTAGGGATTTGCAAGACATTTTTAATCCCCTATTTATTAACTCGCACCCGCCCCTTATTTGGCATGAGAGAGAACCGAAATCAATATTTCAATATGACCAAATATCAGACTTCGGGAAATGGGTCGGAACGAGAACTTTTCAGAATCTACTTGTAAAAGGAAGGAAAGAAGGAAGGAAGGAAGGAAGAAATAAAAAGAAATGATCATAAAAGAAAGAAAGACAGGAAGGAAGAAAGAAAGAAAGAAAGAAAGAAAGAAAGAAAGAAAGAAAGAAAGAAAGAAAGAAGAAAAAACATAAGATAAGAAAAACGAAAGAAAAATATAAGATAAGAAATAAAAAGAAGGCGCGTAAAAATGGAAATAAAGAAAGAAGGAAAAAAGAAAGAAAAAACAATCGAACATCGGAGAAAAAATAAAACGAATGATCATACAAGAAAGAAAGAAAGAAAGAAAGAAAGAAAGAAAGAAAAGAAAAGAAAAGAAAGGAGGAAGAAAAACAGTCAAACATAGGAGATAAATAAAATAAATGAACATAGAAGAAAGAAAGAAAGAAAGAAGGAAGAAAAATATAAGATAAATAAGATGGCGTGTAATAAATGAAAAAAAGAAAAACAATGGAATATGAAAGAATAAATAAAATGAATGATTGTAAAAGAAAGAAAGAAAAAGGAAAGAAAGAACAAGAAGAATGAATAAAATATACAAAAACGAAAGAAGGAGAGGATATTAATGAATATAAGAGAAGTTATAAAATGAAGGATTGTACACGAATGAAAGAAAGAATGAATTAAAAAAAGAAAGAAATAATGGACGAAATAGAAAATGAAAGAAAGAAAAACGAAAATAGAAGGATAAACAAAATGAAGGATTGTACAAGAAAGAATGAAAAAAGAAAATCAAAGAAATAGAAAGAAAGAAAAAGAGACAACTTACTATAAAATAATAAATAAAATGAATGATCGTGAAAGAAACAAAAAGTGAAAGAATGAAGAAAGAAAGAAAGAAAGAAAGAAAGAAGGAAGGAAAGAAAAAAGGAAAGATAAAGAAAATAAGAAAGGAAGACTAATGAATATAAAGGAATAAATAAAATGAAGGGTCGTACAAGAATGAAAGAAAGCAAGGATGAACGAAAGAAAGAGTCAAAGAAAATATATGAGGATAAATAAAAAAAAAGGATTTGTAAAAGAAAGAGAAAAAAAAGAAAAGATTAAATAGAATAAAGAAGCGGACAAAAAAGAAAGAAAGGAAAGAGGCAAGCAAGAATGAAAGAATGAAAGAAAGATCTTTAACTGTCTTGGCTGAAACATATCTTTGAGTAAGAGAAGGATGGTTGAAAAAAATCATGTCACAACAAGAAAATGGTTGAGAATGATGTCGAAAACAGAAAAGAGTTGAAGAAAGCAAAAAGACAAAAAAAAAAAAAGAAATAGCAAAAAAGTTTGGGATATTTGCGGACGGTCAGAGATAAACAATTTTATGTCAGGGCGTTGTCATTTTTCGTATTGTTGTTGTTGTTGTTACCACGACGCTTGTTCTGGCTGTCCTTGTCAGCGATGTTGTTCTTTAAAAAAAAAACTTAAGTAGGAAAAAAAAAGTCGTTTTTTTTTTTTATTTAAAAGTAAATATAAAACGAAGAAAAGATAGTAAAAAAAAAATTAACTCATAAAGGATTAATTACTAGACGGCTACCCAGACAGAAATTTGAAACGACGGGAATTAACATTGGCCGAGTGTCTATTCCTTACCCACTTCTTCTCTATTACAGGCCCGTTCGCTTAGAACACATGTACACATACCCACACGGACATGGTCACAAGTTTAGAATTATGAAAGAACCAATCTCATACACACATATGGTATGAGGAATGCATACACGTTAAGCAATTCACGAGTATTTGATCTCAACCAACGAAAGGCGAGATTTTCCCACACTTTCATGTCTTCTCTGAAAAAAAAAAAATCTGCGTAAAATTTTATTTTATTTTTTAAATCATTAAACCCCAAGCAAGGTAATATAAGACTCTAAAGGTTACTCAGGGTGAAAGAAGCAGAGAGGGCAGAAAAAAAATGGATTCAAGGAGAAAGATGTCTATTGACACTGAATTGAAATATTTGGAAACCGTAGTTTCAAAGCAGGACACCAGAAAAAGTACGATAGAAGGAAATACCTTAATAGAACTTACGGTTACATCTAGCTCTTTCAATAATATAATAATGAAAAGTAACTGCCAACCTTGTCAGTCATTTAAGTGCCATATGTGTTACACGCTTGGGTGATAATATATCTTATTGCTAACATTTTTTTCTCGCAGTAGGTCGCCATTTATTTTGTGGCACACTGTTGCTAACCAAGTCTAAAGAACCCTGACTCTCCTGCTATTCAACTCATAGCTGAGAGGAGAAAAGTCGGATTCATGCCTCACACAATTTGTGTATAAGTGAATCTAAGGAGTTCGACTGGAATTCGAACTGGCTTCTCTGAGTTCTCGGTCCGAGCCGATATCCATCACACTACAAGGCACATCAAACATAGTGCAGCGCTTATATTCGTATAATTGATGCACCAAAGAATGAAATAAAGAAAGAAAAAACAAAAGAAGGAAGAAAGACTAATGAATATGAAGGAATAAATAAAATGAAGGGTTGTACGCGAATGAAGTAAAAAAAGGCGGCAATTTTATTATCACTGTTTTTTTGTAGCATGCTTACGGACGATAATGGCTTTGTCTCTATTCCCATAAACAAAGTACTAAATATTGCATGTTGGTCTGGAGTTGAAGATTCGTCCCCAGCTGTGCTGGTCAAAGTCTCTGACCCTGGAAAGAGATAATCTACAGAAAAGTGAGACAAAAAAAGGTGAAATGCATTGCTCTGCTTTGGGGGTTACCATCAGCCATACGGACGAAAGGTAAATAATGATTTTTAAGTTGATTAATAGAGATAAGTTGGAGGCGTTATTGGTGTTTCTCCAGAAAACTGTTTAGAAAAAAATTAAATCGAACCATAGTAACAAAGTGTATAATATTAAATCTTTTTTCTGATAAACTTTAATTTTCGTGTCTGCAAAGAAACGGCGTGTAAAAAGAACGGTTTTTCCATTGACACCGCTATAATGTTTTACTACCTTCACTCATTCGGCAACTTTTTAATTCAACATTGTAAAAATATATGACTTACAATGCAGTATTTATTTACATTTATAAAGTGAAGGTAGGAAAAAATATGATAAAAATCGTCGATTTGACACTCTATTTAGTTGCGATCCCGAAGTTCCAAGTTTCCCGTTAGTCTTTTCTTCTGACTCTCCCTTGCTACCCTGCCTATGAATCCGCCATCAGCACAGAGCGATACACGTAAATTATATTCGTTATGTTTTTTGGTAATAAATATTTGTATGTCGATTTAATGAAAGGTCGTTAGATAAAACCGAATGTAATCAGTAATCATTTTTAAATATGTATCTTGGACAAGAAAAACAACTTAAAATACAGAAGAATAATAAAAAGATTCTAAAAAATGTCCTCTCCATGGACTTTAAGGAAAACTGTATAAAGCAACAAATTGTTGCCCAAATACAATACATACCAATTAATTGAAACAAAACGGATAATTTTATTATCATTCCATGTTTCCGTTTTTTTCCAATGAAATATGACCCAGTGTACATTTTAGTATTTCGTATGTCTATTCCACAAAGTCTTTCCTTGCAGACTGACCACAGATTCTCAATAGGATCTAAATCAGCTGAGTTTCCGGGCCAGTCGATAGTACTTTGATTTGCTCACTGGTAAAGCTTGCCAATGTGTTCGTACAGCGTTACAATTTTCGTACGCGTCCATGGAGTAACGTCCATCAATGGCCGTAGAACAACTAATCGAAAGTCGAGACAATAGTGTCTGGGTGTGATGAAAATTTGATGCAATCACTGATGACGCAATATTTTTCAAGACCAAACAAATTTTATCATAGACTCCGAAAATAGATTCATACCACTGCCTATCACTACAAATGACATAATCTGAGGAAAAAATAGAAATCGATTACATCTTGTCACTCCAGTGGGTTTAAAACTGACCGTATGGTGAAAGAAAGGAAAATAAAGCAGTTGTTTCAATTAATATGCATAGATCATTGAGGAGTATAAGACAGTTAAAAATAAGAAATCCTCGGTAAAAAAGAGATTATCTCAATGAGTCTGTTGTTTACGATATGGTCAAATTGGCAGCCAGTTTTGAAAGTATTCTAAAATATTTTTTTAAATGGCGCAAGGAGGACTTGTTAATTTTAATGCCTTTCTATTAATTATCTGAGAGACGTCTTTCTACTTTCAGTCAGCATGGCTGATGCTAACATCGAACAATAATATATATATATATATATATATATATATATATATATATATATATATATATATATATATATATATGTATATGTATGTATATTTAATGAGTAATAATAATTAAAATTACCTTATATGGAAATACACTGTTTCAGCAGACGAAGATATCAGTCGCCTGTTTTATCAATCACTTTTTATTCCTCATTTAATTTTATTTTAATATATAATATTTCAATCATTATGTAACCCCCAAATAAATGTCAAAAGGTTAGTATTAGGGTTTAATTTTATAAAACTTCTTCCCTTTTAGACAAATACCTTCCACCCTCCCCTGATCCACCATCTCGTGCCTTTCGTCTGACTGAAACATTGAAATGGGTAAATTCTGTATTAGATTTTCGAGTGTTTTTTTTTTTTTATCTTTGTCAACAGAAATAGACTTTTCCCCATATAAGGTGATTTATTGTTTATTAATTATTTGATCTGTAATAATAAATACATTGAGCTCTTTTTGTGGATCAGTTTTAATATTTTATATTACTAGGATCCACTTGGATAATATAACAAACGGATTTGTTATCTTTACTCATATATATATGTCCTCTGCATATCCGTAACGTTTTATCCACATGATTTCGTATTTGCTGAATCTATCTATCTATCTATCTATCTATCTATCTATCTATCTATCTATCTATCTATCTCAAGTTTCTTCCTTTGTTTGTTTGTTTGTTTGTTTGTTTCTTTCTTTCTTTCTTTTGCAACTGTTCTATTCTATCTATCTTTTTATCGATCTATCTCTGTGTGGCAGCCTATCTATTCGTCTCAATTGTACCTCTCTCTCTCTCTCTCTCTCTCTCTATATATATATATATATATATATATATATATATATATATATGTGTGTGTGTTTGAATGTGCTTCTGTTTATCTATTTATCTATCTATCTCTTTTACTGTCCTATCTTTCTTTCTTTCTCTCCATATATATATATATATATATAGAGAGAGAGAGAGAAAAAAAAAGTTTCAAATTAAAAATTATAATGTTTTATTTTATGAAAGTATTTATTTATTTATATATATATTTGATATTTCAAATTGTCCTCAATTTTCATCAGAAATAACTGTTTAATACAAATAAATTAAAATTACTTTTATTAAATTTTAATTTACTGCATTAAGTAATTTTAATTTATTTGTAACAAACAGTTATTTCTGATGAAAAAATTGAGGACAATTTGAAATATCAAATATATATATAAATAAATAAATACTTTCATAAAATAAAACATTATAATTTTTAATTTGAAACTTTTCTATATATACATATAAGAAAGTATACGTATTAAGAATTATATATATATATATATATATATATATATATATATATATATATATATGTACATATATATATATATATATACATATATATATATATATGTATATATATATATATATAGAGAAAAAGAGAGAAAAATAACGTATATATATATATTTATATTTATCTTTCCACTGTCCCGTTATTTCTCTCTCTGTCGCTCTCACTCTCTCTCCCTATCTATCTATCCATCTATCTATCTATCTATCTATCTATCTATCTATATATATATATATATATATATATATATATATATATATATATATATATAGAGAGAGAGAGAGAGAGAGAGAGAGAGACAATTGAGACGAATAGATAGGCTGCCACACAGAGATAGATCGATAAAAAGATAGATAGAATAGAACAGTTGCAAAAGAAAGAAAGAAAGAAAGAAAGAAAGAAACAAACAAACAAACAAACAAAGGAAGAAACTTGAGATAGATAGATAGATAGATAGATAGATAGATAGATAGATAGATAGATAGATTCAGCAAATACGAAATCATGTGGATAAAACGTTACGGATATGCAGAGGACATCTTAAAAGAGAAACGGAATCACTGATCATTACTGCCACGAACCACTTTATAATTATAAACTACGTCGAAATATAAAGTTAGAAAAGCCAAATGATTAGGGTTGGCCTGTTTTTCAATTTGGATCATAATAACTTTCGAAAGAAATGGAGCAAGAATTGCAAATTTTATTGACAGTTGCAAAGGGCGTTTTTCAGCCATGTTTCTGCACGCCAAAATTTACAAAATAACTTCCCCCCCCTAATGGTGGATCATTTCACAACTACTTTTGCCATAGTTTCGAAATATTAGATGGGATAATTTGGTAAGAAAACACCCAAGCTGAGATGTGAAAATTCATGAATGGAACTTGTTACTTTCAAGAACAACACCGACAAGCTCTAAATATCTATGGAATCATGGCAGAACATTTACTGCAGTAAAACTCAGCCTCCAAATCTGTGCTTCTAGAAACACGTTTAGGACAGACATAATTGTCACTTATAACACAAATTAGCCATGTCCCCTTCCGCATATAGGTTCTTCACAGTGTCCCACACAAAACACAAGCTGTGCTATCCTCATTTTCACTGTTTTCTTTGACTTTGTGTTCTTCATATTGACATTCATTTTCCATAGCGTCAACCAAAGCCATGAGAGACTTATTGCTTTCTGGTTAGTCTCTTTTGTTTCAGCTTTCTCTTAAAAAGTTCACAAGACAGCTTGAGTTGTCAGTACTTCTCCCTCGTTTGCTTGCAACATTTGCGTTTCTTCTTGATAGAACCTCGTAGAACAGGTCGAAAAATTTACTGTAAGAGCTTTGGCGAGGAATTCCGGCTTTCTTAAACGAAAGCGATCTCCCTAGCTTTGTCTAAATGAGATCATCCAGTCCTTGCCAGGGGAATTGTACTTAAACATTGTTTTCTTCTCCACACTGTCTAGATAAGTTTTTATCATCAGTTTCATTTCTTCATTTCCGTAAGGCCAGGCTAGAGCACAGCCCTTTTCCAGAGCAACGACTGAAATCTCCTCCTCTTGGTCTTTCAACACTCACATTCTACCAGCTTAGCATTAACTGGTTTCGGAATGTTTCTCTGCTAATAACAAAACTCTTTGCAGAACTACGGATACTTGCGTTATTATTCTAAAACTTGCTAATTGCTGTTTGCAGCACATTTGAGCTATACGATTCAGTTTTGCGTTTGTATGCCCGAGGCATTCTAAAATATAAAAAAAAAAGACATCTATCATGAACTGGGTAACATTCTCTGGTTTAACAATCCCAAATTACTCTCAAATCACTAAATTTCAGTCAACTGATATGATTTATATATACATCTGAGGCTAAACATGCGCTAGTTCACGCCATTACTTAGATCGCAACGTGACCCAAATTACTCCACCAGACTAAATTTACAGTTTTTCAATTTCACCCAATACCAATCAACTGATTGGTATAATTTTGGATACTTTGATGATTTCCCCATGTAAAATTGGTATCTGAACTTGATTTCTGTCAATTCTGGATTTTCAAGATAAAGTTTGATTTACAAATGAAAATAAACGTACTTGAATTCAAATAGGTCCTTCCTCTCTGACGTCCAAGAACAAAAAAAAAAGATGATGGAATTGTTGCAGTTGTATCAAAATATTAGAGGCTGATGCAATCCATAATGATGGCAGCTTGCTGTGAAACCGAGTTAGGAGAAATTAATCAGAATCAAAATTGACCCAAATTACCCCACTGACCCAAATTACCCCACTGACCCAAATTACCCCACTGACCCAAATTACCCGAACCTACCATTAATAAAAAATAAAACATCTAATACAACCTTCAAACTGGTCTTTCGTCATTTGTGTTCTGCTTTTATAAATAACAACGATCTAAGAATTAATTCATAACTCAAAAAGTGTCACCTTCAAAGAAAATAAAAATACATCAAGCAACACGATATCATATCTTAACCTTTTTTCATGTGTGTTTTTTTCTGTCTCTCTCATTCTTTCTTTCGCTTTTTCTTTCTTTCTTTCTTTCTTTCTTTCTTTCTTTATTTCGTTCTTTCTTTCTTTATTTCTTTCTTCATTTCTCATCAACAAGGTTTTGGTCTATACACTCCGTGTCATTCACTTTCTTATCTAGCATTTCCATCGAATTCTTCCATTCATTCACTACCATTTTCTGTCTCTTTCTTTTTTTCCATCTCCTCTCTTTTAATTTCTTTTCTCTTTCCCTCTCCTTTCTCGATTATAGATATGTCGTTTATTACAGACGCCATAATGAAAATATTTAAAATGCCAGCATTAAAATTATTAAATATCTTCAAATAATAGTTACAAAAAACTCTTCTTTCTATTTCGATTGGTTTTCAGCCTTAACCTATTCATGTAATATCTTTTATGATTTATTTTCCTTTATGAAAATCAACCGGAAGTTACTACTACAGCCATTTGTATTTCACTGGATGGGTTGTTCAGATTTTATCGTTGGTAACCAGTGTACAACGTGACAGTTCTTCAAAGCAGGAATTCAATTGTCCATATAATATGAAATGGACCTGGGGTGAACAAGTATAGTTTCCCTAGTACCTAAAATATTGATAGAGGCAAATCTTTATGACTTCTCACGCAATTTAGTTCCGACCGGAAGTCGTATATTTGTTTTTTTATAAAATGCTTCTCCGACACTAGCCGTTCTTACCAACATTACTAAGTAAAGACATTCATATAGATAGGAGAATTTTAGCAATTTCCAAAGTTTTCTCGGGTTTAAAAGTGATAAATTCTATAGACGTTGATATGAAAATGCCAGACTTTTCAAACAGAAAGTTTTAGAGGAATAAGGCGAGAGGTGAGATTGGCAACGGAAAGCGAACAATAAAAATTCTTCATCTGCGTTCTTGTACATCTTTAAGGAACGAAACGCATTGTAATTATACATTTTCTTTTAGAAATATAGACTTTTAGATCTGATTCTTTACACACACACACACACACACACACACACACACACACACACACACACACACACACACACACACACACACACACACACACACACATTGATGTTTGTTTTTCATGTATACACATGGTAATATCTAATTTTTGGTTTTAGGGTGAACTATTTCGATAAATAAAATAAATTAAGTCCCTTTTCATTACTTTTGAAAAAAAATTCATCGATATACGAGAAAGTTCAGTGAGTCGCTTAGGTGAACATGTATCTTTTCATAAACCTACTATATATATATATATATA